>JAUEKU010164074.1:0-11976 GCA_032274805.1 Gypsophila paniculata
ATTTAATTTGAAACAAAAATTATTCAAGTGCTACTCAAACCTCCTTTTAATATTATATATAGATTACTCATTCTGTTATAAAACTTTAACTACAAATGTATTAAAAAATTATAGTATGATTATAAAATAATGACAAATTCTAAAATAAGATCGCCTCATGCATGAAACGACCAATAAAATTTGTCAGCACCTCATAATGCTCATGATAAATGAAGTGCCGAGTAATTCTATTGGCCTTCTCACCCATGAGACGGTCTTATAGTAAAATTACACCTAACGAATGCTTAAAGTCAAGTAAATAAGTTTGTCGTATACGGAGTACCAGGTACAAAAATACTTCGTATCTAACTGCATTTTCTTGAAAGATTAATGACTATGCATGATGTAAAAGAGTGTGAAAAGAGCGTATAAGAAGAGAAATCGGACCTTTAAATTGTTAAAAGGATAAAACGACAAAAAATATGAGTTTAAAAATAACAAGTGAACACTTACACGGGAGAAAGAAATAGCCCAAATGATACGACATTTCCTGAAAAATAATGTACCAAAGACGAATAAACAATTATCGAAAGTAGTTACGGTTGTACGAAGTATTATAAAGATTTTGTAAAATTACAAACATACCAATGATTCCAATGATATTTCTTGCGGTCTCTGGATTCACCATTTTGTACAGTTTGTTAAAGCTCACTTTGTAATTACAAGTTTATGAGAAATGTTAAAAAGGTGATTAGGTGAGTAAGAACAAGTTTTTTTTTTTTTTTCCTCAAAGTGTTTAAGAGTTTATTTCTCTTATTGTTATATCGACATTGGATAGAATTTGCATTGATAAATATTAAAGGTAAAATATCAACTTCAAATCACACTTAAACCAAAAATATCACTTGTAATTTTATTCTTTATATAGGTACCCTTTTATCATCTTGGAAAAAAAAAAATCATGAAGAAATTTTTTAATTTACAACCAGTGGATCCAACAATGATAAATCTAATATCCATTTAGATTTGGAGCGGTGTATTACTTCCCCATCGAGTTTAATCTATCAGCTCAAGTATAAATTGAATCTTCAGGATTCTTTTACATTAATTAATCATTTTCAACATGAGAGTTCGACATAATTACCGAATAATTTTTGACATTGCATTACACATTTTTAATTTCAACAATTGAAATCAATTTTGCATTTCCAAACACTATTTGAGAGTAATGACTACTACGGAGTAATAACATGTCTTTTAAATGTTACCATGGAGGATCACCCATCTGTTCACCAACAAAGACCGTAAAAAGAACCAAAACCAGAGGACATGAAACCCTACAGCTAAACATCATCATAGTACGTTCATCAATGTTGGAACATTTGCGCATGCACAGCAGAAAACAAAAGCTCCAACCATTAACGACTACGCACTCGCAGAACAAAAGACTTGCTTCCGATGACAAGAAAATATACCAAGGAAATAAGTGTGATTCATCACTGATTATAAGAATGACTCGACACAAACACCATATTCTTAAGTCTTAACGCATTTCAACCGGCACAATTCCATGAACTACAAACCAAACGTTTAAACGAAAACTACAACGTTCGATAGCACCTCAATCTTGAGTTATAAAAGACGGTGTTTGTACTGAGAACCACATTGCCATCACCCATGGAGCACTCATTTCTTCTCAGCAGTATTGTTCTCTAGTTCCCGACGCAATTGAAGTGAGAAGTCATCATTGACGTCATCATCATCCCAGTCGTCCTCCCATTGTTGGGTCACCTCCTTACCCTCTTCCTTGCTCTCCCACTCTGTAGAAGTCAGCACCACATTATAATATCAGAGACAAAACGACATCTCTTACTGCACCTTGTATCACGAGCAAATCATTTGTGTATTAGCATATTACTACGCTTACAAACGAGAGGGTAAGAAAACAAAAGTGGAAATCAAATTGATTAAAAATAGTAGTGGAAATCAAATAAGATTATCCCTTTGATTTCTCCTCATTTTATTTTTATTTTTTTGCTTTTTTGTTTTCTTCCTCATTTAAACAGATAGAGTATCCTTTGTACTTGTCACAAACTCACAATTTAACCTTTAGATCAAATAGAGTATCATTTTGTTTTCCTCCGTATCTTTAAGACTTACACCGCCACTTGAAAATCTAAACTAGATCAAACAGAGTATAATAAACCCCAAAAGGGATTTAGTTTCCAAAACAAAAGTGGCAGTCAGCTAGCCAACCTACGGTTTGGAGGATAGAATTCGTAAATCATTTCAAAGTTGTATACAGCAAAAACAACAAAAAACTGCAAACATAAGTGATATTTTCAAGAGACAGGTGATACCCCAAATTGAACAAATCATTTATTAGTTATTACTCATGTTAATCTACGCAAACCTCCCGACTAAATTAACCATAACTCACTCTTCAGTAATGAGAAGTTGAGAACCCTTGGCAAACAATGTTCGAAAACTACTGATAGTCCAGTGATAGCAAAACGTATCTAGATTACAAAACTACAATGTCATTGAATACTGTTGACACAGATCATTAATAGCATTAGCAACGCAAAATCGTGAAACATGAACAAAAAGAAACCTCAGATCGATAACACAGCCATGATATACTGTCATTAACATAGTCGTGATGCCAATACATACGTCCAACTAAAAGAACTACTCCGTTTAACGCAAGATACCATACTCAAAGAGTCAAAGTCAGCATCAACAAAATACAGCTAAGGCCGTGTTCTTTTGGACTCGATACTTTCCTATACAATTTTGTTTTTACCTCGGTTCAATTCAAATAGGTTAAGTTCAGTTCAATTCAGCTCGATTGTAAAAAGTCCAAAACAACACGACCTAACACTATCATACCTAAAATTTAACACAAAATTGCATTATATCACTATCGTCTTAAACGAAGACGAAGACGACCCGATAAAAGCATTATATAAACAAGAATTAAGTAACGAAATTGAACTGAACTGAATCGAATCGAAACGAAGAAAATATACCGAGATCGATCTCAAACTCTTCGAATTCATCATCATCTTCAAAAAGATCCATCTTAACTTCTTCAGCAGCTGCTTTAGCTTCACTCATCGCCATTTTTCCCGCTAAAATTGACTTCGACGAAACCCTAGAAATCACAAAAATTCGTAAAATCAACATTATAATTGATATAACAACGTAATTAAAGTTTACTAAACAAAATTAAACACTAATTAATTAAGGTTGATTAACATGTAATTTTTACTCACCTGAGAAATTAAAGTTGATTGAGAAGTTTATGATTGAAGTTTTTTTTTTTTTTAGAGAGAGAATTGTTTGGAGAACAATGAAGTTTGTAGAGTGATTTTTTTGGGGGGAATTTGTTGGGCCGTTATTGGGCTTTTTTATTGGGCTGTCAAAGTAATTGGAGAGGTTGTTTTTGTAAAATCTTACTTTCCCCGTTTCAATCAATTATATACATTAATTAAAATATTCCTCACAAAAGAATAAAAGCTTATACAATTGCTTGGAAAGTATGAAGTATTATTGTGTGGCTCGTATAGGATAGTCCTATTTAATACAAAATGTGGTTGCGATCATAATATATCATGTGAATAAAAGAGAATGGTTGTAGAGGAAGATAGTCTTTTATTTATTTTTTTGAGAAGATAGTCTTTTATTTTTAAATAATCAAATGGTAAGAGCGGTAGTAAATAAATAAAGTATACTTCGTATTAAATATGTGATTATTGAGAAAAATGAAATGACTATCATTGTGAACGATCGTCAGTTTAGACTTTTGATATTATTGGCATATAAGGCTGGGTTCACATGGTATCAAAAGCTTGTACGACTTTGAGGTCCCGAGTTCAATCTTTTTTTTTTAGACTGGTCCCGAGTTCAATCTTGGGGTCCTCATATTCGCAAAAATGGGATGTTTTAGCTCGTGGGATGGGTGGGCTTGTGCGTTCGACATCATTAAGAAATCTAACCCATCAATTTAGGTCTATAAGATGATTATGAAAATACGTCAAGTATGAAAAATGGGGCAATATGAAAAAATATTTACACAAGAAGAATGTTTAATTCATAAAATATACTCCCTTTATTCAAATCCAAACTCCTCATTCACCTTTTTCACACACATTTTGTAAATTAAATATCTTTAATTTTGTATTATATATAAAAGTTAGATAATATTATTGTAATTTTTGAGACGAATCTAATAAGATCTCACATGACTATATTTACTCTTATAGATTGTCAAGGATAATCGATTTACTTTTGTCCCGAGAATAGTACATGGAGAGTTTGGATATGAATGGGGGAATATCTCTTTTACATACATAATCTAGAACACATTGGTATTATCATCTATCCATATTATACCTAACTTGATTTATGTGACTAGTGAATCATTTGTCCAATCCGTTTAAAAATTGAATTGATTTTATCTAGTCGGTGAAAATATCACAAAATGGGTCTTATCCGTTTGTTTTTATTACTGTACATCGTAGTAGGTAGCCTAGTTTTTAGGTTAGTACGAAAACCAATAATATTGACTATAGAAACAACGTGGTCGAACAGCCGCATGCCATTTACTTTTTACCCCAGGCATTCCATTTTCTCACTCCTAATTAAACCTGTCAAATTTCGACACGACCCGTAAACTCGACCCGAATCGACTCATTTTTTTAGTGTCAAGATCCGACCTGAAAAATTCCCAACTCGAAATGACCCGACCCGAAATGACCCGGTATTTTTGGGTCGAAACCCGACCCGACCCGTTTGACCCGTTGGGGCAACGAAAAGTTATTAAAATATTGATATTTATATATTATTTATAAAAAAATAATTAAAAAATACTCCCTCCATTCATATCCAAGTTGTGCACTTGCTTTTTGGCATTATTTATGAGCCTAGAGAATCTTTGATATTCCGTGAAATATATAAGTGGAAATATAGTCATGTGTGATCTTGTTTTATTCGTCTTCTTAAATACAATATTGATATCAAATTTTTATAATTTTTTATAACGTGTAACTATAGATATTATCGTTGTAAAATGTGTCTCGGCAAGTGTGATAAAGTAAATGCACAAGTTGGATATGAATGGAGGGAGTAACTTACTATAAATAGTAACTTCTATAAATAGTAACTACTATAAATAGTAACCCAAAAATCTCGGATATTACAGATTCTAATTGATATAAACAATGTCTTACAAAAGAAATAATAATAAAAGTTTTGCGTAAGCGATAAATAAAACAGCGAATTCCAATTTTAAGCGTCGTCGTCCCTTCCTCGATCCCCTATCAAGCAATATTATTTATCCTGCACAATGTCTGCTCTCTAGAGGATCATCACAGGCCCACCGAATAGGGTGGACAAGAAAACAAGTAACCGTCAACACGAAGGTTGAGTAAAGAAGTAAATTAAAAATTTGGAAATTTTAAAGGTTTTAATGATTTAAAACAGTTCGTTGATAAAATAAAATATTTTGTATACAACAAGAAAGTAATTATAAAATAAAAAAATGAAATAATATTTTTTCGAAAACACAAAAGATTAATAAATATTTCAAAAGCACAATAAGAGCAATAATCATTTCGAAATAAAATACGTATGGACGATAAGGATAACCATTCTTTCAAAATTCCAATCTCCTTTAGGGAAACATTACCTTTCAAAACCTTTCAAAGAGCCATCTTCATTACTATGAGTTACAATATGATAGTGACCTATGTAGGTGGGCATATATAACCCAATCCTACGATAAATCGAAGTGATAGACTTAAGTGTATGCACCCCTTTAAGGACCAATCCCAAAGTGGTGATCCCACAATACGGGGAAGCGGTCAATAATGACTCCAACGCCAAATAAAAATGTTATCGACCAACTTGGGACGAACTACCCTCTATCATAACAATCAAAGATTTAAACTTTCCCGAACTTCTTTCTCAATTCTTTTTCCAAAATTCTTTCCAAAATTCGATAACCTTTCGAATTAACTTTATACTTTGAAATTCCTAAATCTTTGAAATAAATCTCAAATTTTGTTTCACAATACTTTATTTGAACACCAAGTTCATAAACCAAATATCAAAGTCGAATAAATCATTTCATAAAACAATATTCAAAGACCAATCATTCCAATCAAACATTGAGATAATTCAAACCATTCATGAAAAGAGTTCTAATTTACCTTATTTCGTTCTTTCCTTACGTAAGCTCCTACGATATATTAGAAGGGCTCCTCGACGAAGTCGGGGTCTACATAACACGGTAATATTCTTGTATGAATATAAGTTCCTAATCCTAAAGCCATGATGAATGCCTATAGTATATGCCTAACTTAAATCCAATGCATCTTACATTGTATTTCAAAATAATTTTTAAATCTTTGAACCTTATATTAAATAAAAAATCAGAGGTGTCCTAAGGTCATAAATATATAGTAGGTACAATATAAATTCATACAGAGTATAATAGTCCTATTTGGAAACTCATATATCACACTATACTATTTTATCATTCCATGTTACATGACCATTCATGTGATATTCTAATATATTTGGAAACAAGTATATGTTCCTATGATAAAAGAGAAAATTAAAAATTGGTATCACTCAAAGTTCAGTTTTTCAAAACTACCACCTTTCTATTTTCGGCTTTGCAAATACTACTACTTTAATCCTTTTTTTGAAAATTAGTAACACTATACTTGGTTCAGTTTTACGAAAGGACCAGTCGAATATCCGATCCTAAGAACTTTTAATATAAGTCCTTGATTTTAAATTTCACTTATTTACTTATTTGTGTATGTCTATTAAACCCTTCTCCCTCTATTTAATTATTCTCCATATTCCTCACTACTTCCCCACACATTCAAATTTTTGTTTTCCATTTTCTTTTTCTCGTTCTAGTTATTCACTCCCAGTTAGAACAACTTTTTCTTTCTCTTTTTCAGTTCTTCAAATCTAGGTTTTGCAATTATCCAATTGAAATTCGTTAACGTTGGTGGATATGTCTACTAATAGTGTCGTGTTATCGTCTACCAGAGTTGGAACTTGTTTTTGTGGTAATATGTTAACCTTACAGACCTCATGGACATGCCATAAATGGATGAGCTCCGTTTTCTTTAATTGGACACCACTGGGAACAATGTGAAGCACAACATTATTTCTCTTCGCTAGTGAGACCCTTGTAAGTTGCGTCAAACTCTTACTATGACAGGTGTTCGTTAGATACGGTTTCGCTATAACAAGTGTTGTTCCCCTACTGTTGCAATGCAACAGACATCGATTGGATTCTCTACTTCATGTTGCTGACATTAACCGCAACGTCCTCGTAGTGTAGGTTGTTAGCAGGGTCCAACAGTATGAAATCTTTCAATGTTTTCTCGACTTTCCGAAAAAGTTTACAAATAGACTCGTTAGGGAATGATGCTACACCATCGGACATATCAAGGTTTTCCAACAGCTTAGAAACAACCTACTTAACCAGTTCGTGAGTCGTTTTACATCTGTCATCAGGACACAGTAAATCTGCTTCACATTGTTCCCCAGTGGAGTTGAAACTTGTTTTTGGTTTTACGACTTCTGGCGAAACTCTTGAGTGACTTCTTGACAAATTTTGGCCCCGAGAAATACGAATGAATGTTTGACAAATTTGGGGGAGAATTTTTGGGTTTGTGTTAAATTGAGTGAAATTATGGAGTGTGAATGAGAGAGTTAAGAGGAAGTAAAAAAGTTAATGTTTGAGTGTAAGGGGAGAGTGTTTATGAGGGCTGGGTTTAAAATGAGGGTAAATGGGTCAATTCGCAAGTTATTTTAGGTTCGGATTGTAGATTAGTACTTTCATAAAATCGAACCAAGTATAGTGGTACTAATTTTGAAAAAATGATTAAAGTGGTAGCATTTGCAATGTCGAAAATAGGAAGGTGGTAATTTTGAAAAACTGAATTATGAGTGGTACCAATTTTTAATTTTCTCATGATAAAATATTATTCATATCATTTATTCATATAGTGTTATATCAAATATTCCATCAAACGATTCCATTCCTTTAACTTCAAACTTCCATATTGTGTGGATCTTCATATATCACTAAATCTTACACTTGATTAATTTCCTTGGTATTTGATTAAAGAAGATCTACTTTCCTTCCATAAAGATGACAATAATATCTTTCACAAAATCTTCCAACAAAAATCTTATAATATCTTAGCTATCTGAAAACCTTTCATTGTGGTAGATGATTGCAAGACATACACATAATCAAAGAAGAAACAAAACAAAAAAAAGGAAGAAGAAAACAACTAATGGGAGACGAAAAAAAAGGGAAAGAAGGAATCATCATAAAAAAAAGGAGGAGACGATCTACAAAAAAATGGAAAATAAAGAGTCGTCGAAAAAAAGGAGGAGATACCCGAAATCATGAAAGGGTAAACAAAAGAGGAGTTTTAGAATTAAGAGAAGGTTTCCGTTGCAAATGAAGATCATGTGTGCGTAAAAAAATGGAATCACAAATCCACAATTCTAAGTTTTCTTCTAATTATTTTCCCTCTCACTCACAAACTATAATTTTCCTTTGACTTTAGCACTCTCTTTTTGGACTATTATGTTTATGAAGTTGATTGATTCATCTTGGACGATATCTAGACAATTTATTGTTTGTCTTTTTCTTAAATCAAACTTGACTTACATTTGATGTGCTATTGTTGATATAATTCTAGTTGTTAAACATTTTCCGATGATGTCAAGAAGGGAAGATATGAGACCCGAGTGTGTTTACTAGCTTAAGATTGCTTGTTGTTAGCATCCGTTGTTTCTTTGAGATCTTAAGTGATATAATTTGGGTAACATTTTCCATACATTGGTCTGTACGTATTAGTTAACGATAGTTTAATAATTCTTCCTTTGCATGGAATCTATCACCATAGGTTGTTCTTTTGAGGTGGAACTTAGACCTTAGACACACTCTTCATTTTTGTAAAAGACTTGCCATAATTAAAAAAGGGGAATTTGTTGGACCTAGTCCGTTAATAGTTTTGATGATGTCAAGAGTAATGTTTTAATATTATATATATCATATGTGGACGTACCGTTTCTTGTGAAAGTGATGATAGATTATTGATCAAGTAAAGAAAGCGACAAAGTCAAGCATTACGATTACTTTAGCTGCAACAAGTCAAGACTGAAGATTTAGTTATCTTTAGTTTGTATTAGGAATCAAAATAAATATTAACTTTGGACGAATTAAGTTGATGTTATAGTACGAAGTAATAATCACATTGTAACATAGGGCTCTACACCACACGCTATGTTTTATTTACAAAATATATTTTTAGCCCAAAAATCTAAAAATAAGTTGATATTATTTTTGTGAGATATTATGTGAAATATTTGGTGAGATATCTTGTAGATATTTATAATAATAAAGAATCTCAAGAAAATCACAATATTAAAGCAATAAATTAACAGCAAATCTTTTAAAAAAATATATTAAGGAAAATAATCCCATAGATATCAGTATATCACCAACTTATTTTATTCCTCACATTAAGTAAATTATGTTGATAAAATTGTTAAGAAATATATTTTAGTAAATAAGAATCTTTTGTAAATATCTTAACAAATATACTTTACAATATTACAATTTTATAAGGCAATAAAATATACTTTTCCTGTTAAAATCTTCTTAATATTTTGTTGCATATTCTAATCCAAATTGGCAGCATTGAAGCCCAATTTAGGCGTGGGAAATCTTCACCAATTTGACCTAATTACTCTTTTCTCCTTGAAAGTCTCTTTAAGGAGTGATTTGTACAATTGGTCTTTTATCCTTTTTTCACACATAATTTTCTAAGAGTAAAGTTTTTCTTTTGCATAATAATTTTTTATACACAAAAACTTTATAAGTTCTTTAATTTTTGAAAAAGGTGTCGTGTAGTCTTTTACATTCAAATCATTAAAATTTTTGATTTAGATTCTTTTGATTGTACTTTCGATCTTGCAAACGCGAGATCCAAACTAGTTTCTTTTAAGCGAGAGAATCGAAAAAGAGTGGTTAGTGAATCACCCTCTTGACAACCAAAACTGGTTGTGAGGTAGATTAGTAATTTTGTAATCCGTGGAAAGATACTAAATTATTAATCGAGTAATAGTGGACGTAGATCTCGGGTTCTAAGATTGAACCACTTCAAAAATTCGATGTGCAAATCTCTATTGGTTATATTACTTTTGCTCTTTATTTTATTGTGATTATAAATAAACTTGAATTTAATCCATAAATTTATAGTTTAATAATTACAATCATTTGGAAAGTTTTAAAAAGAGATTAAGTTTTCAATACTCAATTCACCCTCCTCTTGAGTATTCAATATATTGGATCCGTAGACTCTACAACAACAATAATAGGTTTTCAAAAGTGCTCCCTAACCAACATTATTTATAAATTATCTTCTTCTTCTTCTTCTTCTTCTTCTTCTTCTTCTTCTTCTTCTTCTTCCAAACACTTTAGTATACTCAAAAATTAAGATTTGTTGAAATGTACGCTGTAAAAACATTACTTGATTTTCATACCTGTTAGATGATTTTTAGCTTGACAGATGCTAGAGTTGTGTCCTTGTCGTCCACATGTTTTGCAGTAACGCTTTGGTTTTCTTTGTTGCTCGACTGCCTTTATTATTGTTGAGTCAATTATTTTCCCGTTTCCCTTATTTTTTGATTTTTTTGGAGGTTGAATAGTTACTTGTTTAGGTATTTTACAGCCCACAAATTTCTCCATTTCTTTGTTCTTGTCTTTATTCTTTGGTGACTTGATTCTTTTTTGTGCCATGTCCAATTTAATATCCCTCAGTTGTTATATCAAATATTGTATGTCATTGTCATTATCCTCTGCCAGAGAAACACATAAGTAAACTTCTCCCCAAATTTCTATTGTCAATTTGTTCTTGTCGTTGAACATTTCAGAACTTTGTATTAGTTTTCATGTTTATCAAATACTGGCTTATTTATTGCATCATTCGTCCACCTGTGCACTATATGTATTTCTCGAGTATTCTATGAATGTTCTTATTTTGGAGAATTCACAGACAATGTCTACACAACAATCCCAATCTTTGAAACAAGCAACATGAACAACTAATCTCCTGAGCCTCTGATGTATACACTACATCCCAGGTTTTGACTTTGTTTGTGAGTCGGTTATTATAAATCCTTGTGTTCCATCGTTCTTATTCATGTCCTTCATTCCACAGCTATACAAAGCTCTCGTAAACTCAAGTTGGAAGTCTCAGAATATGCTGTAAGTGTAAATTTCAGACGCATGAACTTCCAGCTGTAGTGGTGTTTTTAATTGGGGTTGCGAGTGCTTATTATCACTGTTTAGTTTAGATTGCTTGCTTCTTTGTGCATCCATTCCACTCTCAAAGCACATCCAAAATTCAACCAACGTCACATGAGGCGTCACAAACCTGTCAAAGAAACAATTCTTGCTCTCAGACCTCGATGTTACTCTCATCAACCCACCAATGAAAACGTCTTTGAAGTAAGCAGGGATCAACTTTTGTCTAATGTTGTACAAGTATGAAAACCAACTGTTGTCAACCAAGTTGTTCTCAGTCATAATTTCCCCTCATTCTGCTTCAAATTCTTTGGGTTCTAGCTGATTGTTCCAAACACATCTATTCAACCTGGTCTTGAATTCCTAATTTTGTCAAAGTTGTGCACTTACTTTTTCCCTTAGTTTCTTCATAATTTGCCACAGGCACAGTCTATGAGTTGTTTTGTAGAAGACTTCTACAGCTGAAATTTTTAACGCTAGATCTTGATCGGTAATTAATACTCTTGGTTAGAGGTGGCTCAACGGGCCGGACGGCCCGAACAGGCACGGCACGGCCCGACCCGCTATCCGGTCCGGCACGGCCCGTTGACTTTGACCGGGCCAGCACGGCACGGCCCGACGGGTCACCAGACGTGCAA
>JAUEKU010164085.1:0-11975 GCA_032274805.1 Gypsophila paniculata
CTGCAAAGTTTTTGAGTTTTGTTATAAAATTTGTGAGTTTTGATGTAAAGTTTTTGAGCTAACATCATAAATGTTTTCGCTCAAAAAGTTACAATTTTGCTCAGAAACTTAAAAAAACTCGAAAACTTTATGTAAAAACTCAATTAGTTAAAAGATGGTTGTATTACAACCGGTGGTATAATAGTTTTTGTGATCAGATAGTCGTATAAGGATTTTTTTTTAACAATTGTGCAAGCAATTGAATCCAATCCAAATTTAATCTTCAAGCAAAAATATCTTTCTTATTCTCGCAAGAAACCCCAAAAAAGTCCCAACCAAACAACAAGACTTCCACGATTGATGAGGAAGAGTCGTTGTAAATTGTGAGCAAAGTTGTTGACAAAAAAAAAAATCAGAAACGAGTTGAGGAGATGCGGACCATACCATTGGGAGTTAGCAACAGTGTTCCGCCATCAACAACTCCTCATTACATTTCTGCTTCTTCTGCCTCAACTCCCAAGTCTTCTCTCCCTTTCTCTTCCATTCAACTCCGCCTTTCTTCTATTCCTCCAGGTCCCCCCCTTTCCTCATTTTTCACTCTCTTTCGATTTTTCTAACGTGTGCCCTGTTTAAAATAATCATGTCAACCCCAATCTATTTTACTGGTATTCATATTGTTCTGTATTTTATTGTACTGAATTTGTTGGTCTATAGTTTGATTTGTATTAATAGATGTACTCCGTATTTAGTCCGAGTGACATAATGTAGGACACTAGGACAGGCATAGAGTTTATTCTAGTGGATCATAAATACGCCGAGCAACGTCTAGTTATAAAATGGGTTGAATAGTGTGATTTAAAATTAGGTTAGTAGTTGTGTAACTGGTTTTTTAGGCATGACTACTAACCACCAAATGAGTAAGGGTGTGGCTGGCAAGGTCTGTAGAAATTGAAACTGCGACGACCAAGGTGACATATTGTCAGTAGCCCTAGTGTCCACAATCCAATGTGAAACAGATTCTGGAATGTTAGAACTATCAGCGACAAGTGCAAGGCCCGCACCGTATTGGATGGTTCTCCAGTCTGATGTGCTGATGGAAGGGGTGCATTCTGAAGCTGCATTATCTGCTGTGCTACTGTCATCAGAAAAGTATCATCAATCCGTGGCTGAATCGTGTTGTCCTCTTCAAGAGGGTGATTCTGGCCCGTTTATCCTCCCACATTTGTTGCGAATCTATTAGCAATGTTGTAATTTCCTGCATATTCTGGCCTTTTGTTTCTGTGCTTCACCTTAAAACAAAATTCTATTTCATGGCCTTCCTTCTTGCAGTAGCACGTCAGATGATGCAGCTGTCGAATGCACCCCTTCCTTCTTGTAGTATCTGCAGAAAAACGCCTTCGGCTTCTTAGTCGCTCTGCAATCTCTTCTGAATGTTCCTTTGGGCTGTTCATCATACTGAGGCATATGTTTCTGCTGAGCATTAGGATAGGGCTGATGTGGCCCTCTTGTCACATTAAGTGCATTCACCTCTTCCGATGCGTAAGCCAAATTGCACACTTTTTGTTGCCTTTCTGCTTGAATCAAACGCAAAAAAGCCTGATTGATACTAGGCAAAGGATCCATTGTCAGTAAATTCTGACTAATTGCTTCACACACCGGATCTACTCCCATCAAATATTGCACCAGCTTCGTCCAATTATCAGCCTCAATTGTTCTTTTAAGCAGATTAAATGAACAATTTCTTCACTGCTCCACCAGTGGATTCAGGAATTCCTTTATTTTCCTGTATATCCTCCTATGAACGTTTCATTTTGCCAAAATAATCTGCAATACTCATATTGCCTTGTTGAGTATTATACAACTCTTTCCCTAGTTCAAAGTACAATGACCCATTTTTCTCACCAAACCTCTCCTTAATATCATCCCTAAGTATTTTGGATGATGTTGCATGACCAAAACCTGCAGCAATTTCATCGACCATAGAGCTTAAGATCCAGCTAGAGACCAAATAATCGCACCTGATCCATTTCTGCAGATCGCAGACTTTTCTCCAGGTTTCGAAACTTCTCCATTAATGAAGCAACACTTGTTCTTCGCAATTAGAGCTCTAATCACACCTCTGCTCCAGTATAAGAAACCTTTTCCTTTGAATCAAGCTGAAACGAGTTGCATACACGGATTGTCTCCACTAGCAAAATACAGTGGATTGTCTTGGAGGTGGGGCTTCTGCCGTCTCTGTGGAGGTTTCTGATCAATCATTTCGAAGATTACGAGAGAGGAAAAAAATTTGTATGATTTGCAGAATTTTGTGATTTTAAACAAAACAAAGTATTAAACCCAAAAAAACGCAAAAAAAAGAAACTGAATTAGCGAAGAAGAAATAAAGTATAAGAACTGATGGCTATCTTCATCCAAAATTATATCGATGATCCCTTGTTGAATCTGATTGAATATATTTCAATTTTCAATCTTCATTCAAGACTTACGTTTCTGAGTTGCGACACATATTGTAGTTTTATAGGTGCAAGTGGTGTAACTAACTCTTGACTTTTAACCCCAAAAATGAAATAACTATTCTTTTGGCAGTGATCCCCTTGCCGATTCTCATTAGCCGAAAAGCAGTATAGTCGCTTAGTTACTAAGGGTAGCTTAGAGTGCTGATGGCTATCTACTTTTATTCAACATCCAACTGCGACCTCAGCATTATAATATAAAATCGATCGTTTAAACTGTTCAAAATTACCCTAGTGAAATAAAGGCTCTCGCCCATGGTGAAGTAAAGGGGCTCCGATGTAAGCATCTTTACCTTTGTCCTTTGTGTTAAAAGTACAAAGAGAGTTTTAATGAATGACCCATTTTATAAATCGATAAAATAGATGAATTGTCAGAAAGCAGCTTTCGGCCTCACCATTTATCTGGATTGGCTGTGACTCGCTTTGCATTTTTATTCAGTAGATGTCAAGTGGTCAGTGCGTGCCTCTGGCTGTTGTGACCCCCAGTAGCCCCTTGTCCTGGGTTAACAATTTGATCTTCACTTAAACAATCCTTACTTTGTTTATCCCAGGATATGGAATTTGGAGTTTATTCGTTAATTGCAACGTCTTCTTGGTAAACTAATTTTGGATGCTTTCATTAAAAGTCTAATGTAATTGCCTTGGCCCCATCTTCAGAGCCGTGTATGGAGATTAGGGTAAGCTGTGATCGCACTGGCCATAGCATGAAAAGGTCTTAGAACTAAATTATATGCTAACTGTGTCATATAAATGTTGTTTGTGAGCGAGGTGCTCCCAACTACTATGTCTATTTCTCAACTGCTTATATGTTAGTAAGCTTTCTATTTTCATGGATATTTAATTTGTAATTACATTGTTTTCAGCCTAATTACTAGTCCTTTCAGTGCCGTAATTTCCTACAAAAAGTAAAACCTATTTTTATTTCAGGTAGCTGCCAAGCTAGTCAAATTGTGGATTTGTTTCCAGCTATCTCCCCTGAAATTGTTGTTCGAGAGGCTCGGTTGGAGGACTGTTGGGAAGTCGCTGAAACACATTGCAGCTCCTTCTTTCCCGAATATGCGTTCCCATTGGATTTTGTCTTGCGATTGGACAGACTAATTGCAATGGTGTTTGGCTTATCTGTGCCAAGTGGCTGCAAAAGAACTTGTTTGGTTGCAGTTATCGGCGGCCCTTCAGATGATACCTTCGTCTTTAGAAGTGAAGATCTCAAAATTGGAGGTGTTGAGGGTAAATTCTGTTTGAATAGAAGTTCTGTTGCTGGAATACTAACTGTCGACACTGTTGCCGATTTTCTTCCCAGAAAAGGACCACTGCGGCAGAGAAGGTGTGTTACGCCCTATCATTTGATTATTAGATATGTACAGTGTTAGTAGTGCTTTTCCATTACCAATTGAGCAAAAGAGTAACTATATCTTGGTTCTGAATTATGGTGAACCCTAATTGGCTCGGTGCTTCCTTTTATTTGAAGTGGTGGCAGTCATTGTGATTCTCTATTGGGCATTACGGATTTGTCCTGACCTCTTTAATTGCCCCAGTCATCAAAATTTGTATGGAGAATTAGAAAAGTGGGGCAATTTCAAAGGATACGAGGGAGTATTTGTTGTGAGTCATCCGTAAATATTTATATTAAGTTGTTGATACATGGGTAAACTGCATAACCTCCCTTACTTTGTCATCAGCGGGGCGGCCTTTGAGGCTCTGGGGTAAAACTGCGTACACCTTCCTAACCCACTAGCCCGTGGTTCTGAATTTTTTTACCATAAATTATCATTTTCATTCACAAAATTTTTGGAATTCAGCTATTAGATACATGATCAAGACAACCAACAGCTATGAATAGCAGCTCCATTATAACTTGCACTAGAAAAGCCTATTTGTAATGTTCAAAAGCCTATCATTCGGATACCTTTACCCAACGTCTGGTCTAATACAGTGTTGCTGGAAATTAATCTGTGAAATTTAATCCCAGCAGCATGGTACAACAGGTAGGCAGAAGTCTTTTAGTGTGGTTTGCTACTGGACTGCGGGTTTGAGAAAGTTGAACGGTCGAGTTTTCAGCCTCAGAGATGGCCAGTATGAGAAAGCGCATACAGTAGTCCAAATGCTGTGTTTGAGGTGCTATACAGTTTTATAGTCCTAGTGAACAGGCTCTCAGCGTCAATGTGGTCAGATTTATTAATGTTTTGTTCGCTTCGAGCTTATTTCTCAACTTCCAACTCTATCTAAGTTTTGTTCAGTTGATTTTTGGCTTGGTTTAGACATGCATGAGACATCAGTTTAGCAAAATTTGAAATATCAATGATAGTATTACGTTTTATATGATACGAAGAAAACTTGATATGCTTTTCATAGGAACATTGCAACGGTTTGTAATACAAATCTGGTTGTATGATCTGAGATAAACCTTTGTGTTATGCAGGAAGGGTATAGCATACGTTTCAAATGTTGCAGTACGAGAGAACTTTCGGCGGAAAGGAGTGGCTAAAAGGCTTATCGCGAAAGCAGAGGCTCAAGCCCGGAACTGGGGCTGCCGTGCTATTGCACTTCACTGTGATCTGAACAATGCCGGAGCTACGAAGTTGTACAAAAGTCAGGGTTTTAAATGTATCAAAGTGCCCGAGGCAGCTAAATGGCCTCAACCCAAGATCTCTCCGGATATCCAATTCGGCTTTATGATGAAGCTTCTTAGAGCTACAACAGAATTGTAAAGAACAAACCTTGTAATTATCGATCATCTGTAAAGCTCACTCATTTGTGTCGTGTATAGTCGACTAGTCGTTCAGAAACTCTTTTCTCTTGGTGTCATTTGTCATAGTTATGCAATTATTTGATGTTGTCTATATGATTACTTCTCTAGTCAATTAAAAACGATCTTCCATACTTTCCTGTAGATTAGTGGTTAAAAGAATTTCATTTTGAGGCTTGGTCGTTATCATCACTTGCTGCTTCCTATTTTCCGAGTCGATTGTTAGAGTTTTGGCACCGTATTCAGAGCTTTGGTAAGATTATCTACATGTATGACAATTGGGTGAATGTCATAGAATTAGGCATATTCTTGCGTATTTTGGAGCCCTAGGCAAAATAGTAGATTTGTGTCCTTAAATTTTTTTGTTTTTATTTTATTTTATTTTTAATTATTATTATTATTATTATTATTATTTTTTATCTTTGTGACGAGTAAAGAATAGAACAGTTGCATATTTTTTTGCCTTGATGGCTAAATTATAAGTTATTCTATTTAAATACCTAGGTACAAAAGAAATATCACAATGAAAAAAACTAGCCAGACTTAGAATTTTCATAACTGAAACTTTAGTTAGATGACTCTTCGCCACCGCCTTGATGGCTAAATTATAAGCTATTTTATTTAAATATCTAGGTACAAAAAAAAAATATCACAACAATGAAAAAAACTAGTCAGACTTAGAATTTCCATAACTGAAACTTTAGTTAGACGACCCTTCTCCACCGCCTTGAATATCTATTGCTACTTGAATATGGAGGAGCCCCTTACTCTTTTTTGCCCAATACAAGGCCGCCTTGATTGCTCTAACTTTAGCTTGAAGGGCTGATTCTACCTTGCTCGTAAGATAACAAGAAATGTAGGGACGCCCGTCACTGTTAACAACTGCCCATCCAAATCCTGCCTTACCACATTTATCCCAAGCTGCATCCACCTTAATTAAGCTTGAAACACACGTGATGGCCCCATGCACCAAGGAAATAGGGTGATAACTCTAAATGCTCGTAACAAGTCCATCATCATCTTGATCCTTACTTGAATTTGCTAGGAGGTCATTGTAAGCCTTCCAATACCAATCATAAGGTGACAGTTAAAGGAATTCATGATATGATTATAACAGAGGTTCAGCCCTTTAAAGAGGACATCATTCCTATTACGCCAAAGAGTCCACAAGACAACAAGGAAAGCAACAACGCTCTAGATAGAGCTATCCTTCTAGACAAGATAAGTCAACCAGTTAATAACCCAGATCTTAATAGAGCAATCGTGACTAATACTGCTGTGAATCCCTTGGCTACATCCAAACTAGAATCTTTCTGCCACAGGGCAATCTCTAAAGATATATGCACATGACTCCGATACATCCCTAATAGTACACATATTGCAATTAGGGTAAGCATTAATACTATGCCTCCTAAGTTCCTCTCCGACTGGGAGAGTATCAGTAATAATTTTCCACCCTAGCATCATCCACTTACTCGGACCGGGAAGATGCCATAAAGCTTGGCCACGAAAGGTAGACCATCCTTTAGTACTCTCTCTTTGTCCTTTAAGGAGCTGTGCTTCGAGAGGTAATGTTGTAGAGCCACCCCATATCCCATCTTTATGATATAGGCTCATGATTCTGTATAAGGCCAGAATAATTCATCATCACATCTAATCAAAGCGTCGACATTACTCTAGTCTTCCACTCTTCATCCATCCAATCATCAATGGCTGCTTCATTCCATTCTCCTTGGTTGATAAAGTTCTGAACTGTGCTATCCTTCATAATATTCGAAGGTTGGGAATTGTCCCTAACCTTTTGGCTCGGAACTGCACCATTGACCCATTTCATCTCCCACGTGGGGATACCTGATGGATTTCTTATCTTCCAAGCAATCTTATCCTTCAGCAAATCCGATCCATACCCCACATAATACATTTCCACCCTAGGAAAAACTTTCGTATGTTCCAAATGGCAAAGCTCCTGGCCCAGATGCTTTCACTAGTGCTTTCTATAAGAAGAGCTGGGCAATCATAGGGCCTGATATTATCAGGGCAGTCCAAGAATTTTTTCACAATGGTATGCTTCTCAGACAACTTAACATCACTATAATTACTTTAATTCCTAAGAAAAAAAATCCTAAATCTGTCCAAGACTTCAGGCCTATTGCTTAGTGCAATGTATTCTATAAATGCATTTCTAAAGTCTTATGTGCAAGACTCTCTGCTATTCTCCCTAACTTAATTAGTAGTAACCAAAGTGCCTTTATTAGAGGGAGATCAATCATGGAGAATATTTTGATTTGTCAAGATTTAGTGAGATTATATAATAGGAAATCATGCTCCCCTAGATGTATCATCAAAATTGACTTGAGGAAGGCATATGATACTATGGAATGGGACTTTGTGGAACAGCTGATGCACAGGATGGGTTTCCTGAACACTTTGTCAAGCTAGTTATGGCTTGTATGACCTCACCCATGTATTCACTGAGCTTGAATGACAATACATTTGGTTTCTTCCATGGGAAAAGAGGTTTAAGACAAGGGGATCCACTTTCACCCCTTCTCTTCACCATTTGCATGGACTATTTGAGTAGAATTTATAATTTGATTGGTGGGCAAAAGGAATATAATTCAGATTTCATCCCTTGTGCAAGAATGTGAAGCTCAACCACTTAGCTTTTGTTGATGATCTGTTGGTCTTGGGGTAGATGGCTTCTATGATGCTACTCTACAGGGGTTTTCTAGCATTTTCAGCTACATCAGGGCTGTGTATCAATGTGCTGAAGTCAGAATGCTATTTCAATGGTGTACCTGAAAGAGTGATTCAGAAGTTCTTGGCTTAACTGGTATACAAAAAGGGATTTTGCCTTTTAGATATCTGGGGGTGCCTATATCTTGTAAGAACTTAAATGTAATGGAATGCCATACTTTGATTGATAGGATCACCATGAAAATCAGAAGTTGGGGAAGAAAAAAGGTGTCTTATGCAAGGAGGCTCATCCTAGTGAATGCTGTTTTGAACACTTTACACTCCTATTGGGCTAGCATTTTCATCCTGCCTAATAGGATTATTAAGGAAATTGAGAAGCTATGCAAAGCTTATCTTTGGGATGGCTGTGAGTCACACCCAAAAATTACCCTAGTGGCATGGCAACAGGTCTGCTGGGAGAAGAGAAATGGTGGATTGGGAATCAAAGATGTTAAGATGTAGAATATAGCAGTCCTTGGAAGATATGTCTGATGGATTGCTTCCAAATCTGACCATCTGTGGATTAAATGGATACACCATGTTTATCTTAGGGGAAGGAATTGGTTTGAATACCAGCCCCCTACTACTGCTAGCTGGAGTTGGAGGAAAATATGCATGGTCAGGGATAAACTAAGGAATGGATACAATGGTGATGAATGGACTGGCAACCAGGGTAGATATTCAGTGCAGGCAGGTTATCAACTACTGATGGGTGATCAGCCCAGAGTGCAGTGGACAGGAACAATATGGAATAGATTTGTACTTCCTAAGCATTCTTTTATAAGTTGGCTAGGAATGCGGAGGAGATGGTTGACCAGGGAGAGGTTACACAGACTTGGCATTATCAGTGATGATCAATGTTGTGTATGTGCATATGCAACTGAAACATGGGAACACCTTATATTCCAGTGCCCTCTCAGTGTCAAATGTTGGGATATAATGAAGCAAACTTTACAAATCAGGTTCCCTAGAACAGAGCTCAGGGACATCGGCAAATGGTTCAGAGGCATGGCCTTGATTCGAAGACAGGTGATATATGCTGTTGTATGTGGTTGTGTGTACATGATATGGAGGAATAGAAACAAATGCAGGTTGGAGAGTCTGACTGAACATTCGGGTAGCATTTGCAAAGAGATACTTGTCACTGCCAAAAGACGGATAAGGAGGAATGCAACTTAACTAAAAAGCGGGGATCAAGATTGGATTATGAGCAGAGCCTTAATGTAAAGCTTAGGATTTACATACATGTTATAACAATTGTGGATGTACATGAGAATGTTTGTTTGAAGCTTTAATACAAGTTACCCTTAACCAAAAAAAAAAAAAGAACTTTCGTATGTCCTCATAATATCATTAACAAGAAGGTCCTCTATTCCCCCATACTTGGCTCGCAAAATATCACTCAAGAGAGTATCTCGTTCAATGAGAATTCCCCAAGCTTGTTTCCCGAGCAGGGCTAGATTAAGACAAGTAATGTTTTGAAATCCTAAGCTCTTTGGCCTTTAGGAAGGTTAAAAAGTTTCTTACTAAACTAGTGGATAGATGTTCCTGTAATTGGTCATGCCCACCAAAACTGTGCCAAAAGACGATTAATCGATTTAGACACACTTATCGGTACTTTAAAAACCGATAGAACATAATTAGAAAGGGCAGAAAAAATCGAGTTAATAAGGGTAAGTCTTCCAGCAGGTGACAGAAAAACTTTTTTTCCAGGAAGACACCTTTCGTTGTCCTTTTTCAATAATGTTACCAAAAATCTCCTTTTTCGTTTTCCCAAAGTCAGTGGGTAACCCTAGATAGATATCAAGATTCTATTGTGCTTCCATCATAGAAATTTTGTAGTAGAGTTCTTAAATATTTGTGGGGTATTATGACTAAAAACCAAGGATGATTTGTCTCTATTAATAACCTGTCTCGAAACAGAGCAGAAATCATTGATGTAGAGAACAGTGATACACAAGATGTTTTTTAAACTTCAGAGAAGAATATGGAGTCATCAGCAAAAATAAATGGGATACAAACGGTGCATTTCTGCAGACCTTAACTCCTATGATATCCCCATCGTTCTGACATTTCAGAATATAACGGGATAGGACCTCCATACACAGAACGAACAAATAAGGGGAGAGTGGGTCCCCTTATCTTAGACTGTGACTATGAATAAATTTGTTCAAAGGAACCCCGTTTAAGATCAGTTCATAAGACACTGTTGTCACACAACACATATATAATAAGAGCAATAAACCTATCATGGAACCCTAATTTCGTAAGTGTTGCTTTTAAGGTGTGAAATATTGTAAAGAACGTCATGGGTGATTAGGACATTATCCCCAATGCTTCTACTAGGAACAAAAGTGTTTTGAGCTTTGCCAACCAGACCTCCCCATAAACCCTTTTAGCCTACTCATAATACATTTTGTAATGATCTTCATGATTACTTACAAAGACTAATGGGTCTAAATTTATCTGGCGTTTTAGGGCAATTGTTCTTAGCTTCGTAGGACATCTGAGAGATACCGAGCCGTTGAAATTTTTATTCCAATTGTCCTTAATGGTTTGAGGCACTCTTCATGTAAGCTCCAAGCCTCGAGCTTGTAGGGACGTCTTCCTTTGACAGAATTTAAGAAAAAATTCATCTTGATAGTAGCGTGATCATAGAATTGTATAGTGCATGACTCCAACGTCCGGATAAAGAGAGAACCAATCGTAAGAAGCATATGCCTTATCGAGACGTTCCAGGATACGATCCTCTCCATCTATTTTGTTGCACCAAGTGAACCTCGATCCTTTAGAAGGTACATCAATTAAGGACAATTCACTTTCAACCGTCAATATTAATAGACTTGCCACCTTGTTTATCCTCTTTATAATCTACGTGATTAATGTCACCAAAAATAATAAAAGGTTTATGACTAATTTTTAGACGTTTTCCTAATTCTGGCCACATATTACGTCTTTTTGCTAAAACTAGGTCTACGTACATTAGACACAAATACCAACTTGTACCATTGTCTTTCATATATTCTAGGATCATTTCATTTTTACATTGGTGGATACAATTAAGTTTAACAAAAGACTTCCAACCCACAAAAAGACCACCATTTCTACTGTCTATATCCATACCACAAAAGTTAGGATAACCTAAAGGACTAATTAACTTAGACACTTGCTCAACCGTACAATTTGTTTCTTGCAAAAAGATGAAGTACAACGGATTACCTATGATCAACGCTCTTAGCTTGGCGGCTATAAGGGCAAGCGGATCAGAAAGACCCGTACAGTTCCAAGATAGACATCACCTAGCTCCACAATGTATTCAACATCGGAATCGATGGACAAGTCTACCAGTTTCACCCCTTCACTGATGTTTGAATTCTCATACCGAACCCTAAAATCACTACAAAAAGACAAGCCTTTTGCGACGGCCATATTCCGTCGCACCAGACCAAAACCCGTTGCAAAAAGGCTTTTGCGACGAAATTTGCGACAACCACGACGCGTCGCCAAATTTTGTTGCAAAGGAGAAGTTTGCGACGAAAATGGTCGTCGCAACAGTTAAACATTTTCGTCGCAAGTCTGGCGCCATGAATCAAACTCGCGCGTAAAAATTTCCCTCGCAAACTGATTTTGTGACGGACAAAACCGTCGCAAAAAAACCCACCTAAAGACTTTGCGACGGAAATTCCGTCGCAAATAACTGGAAGTTCCGTCGCAAACTAGTCAGTAGATGCGGGGAAATTTGTTTCTGCGTTTCCACCACAGCTGTTCGATATTTTGCACCATAACCTGCACAAGCCAAAATTTTTCACATCCCAAACCACCACACGTGGTGCACACACAAGAGGAGCATCCCAAATCTTCCATTTGAATCATAAAATTCAAATAATATACACACAAGTTCAAATGTAATAATAATAATAATAATAATAATAACTAAGTTCAAGTTCGAACACAACATTATACAATTAATGTCAAGTTCATCCATCTAATTAAGACAACGT
>JAUEKU010164095.1:0-11972 GCA_032274805.1 Gypsophila paniculata
TTTTTATTATTATGTTTTCTTTTAATTAAATTTGGGTTTTGTATGGGTTGTTAAGTTGGCGGTTGTCAAGGCAGGGCGCAGTGATGTGGGAACTGCGGGGCATGGGGCGTGGGGCGTGGTGGTCGTATTGGTGCTTTGGGTGTACATTTGATTGATTTTGTTTTTTAATTATGTACTGATTGATTGGTTTTGGTCTTGCTTGGTGGCTTGTTTTCTTTTTTTAATGATCTAATTGATTGATTTTGTGTTTTCTTCACAACTAATGTGATGTTTCTTTGAAATTTTGTTGCAGAAAATTGATACTCCGTAATTTCGAAGATGGTGTATCTTTTTTAGAAAAGAGAAAAAAGAGTGTTGAAGAATGTAGAGAAAAAAAGAAATGAGAGTGATAAAATGGTCAATTACGTATCGAATTGAGTAATTAGCGTTTTGGAAAGAGCATGACCCTTTCTAAAATACTCCAATTTCCTTTTCAATTAATTTCAAATCATAATTCTCTATTTCAAATCGATTTAAGCGCAACTTAGCTATGAACATGACTACTTACCTACTGAAAAAATAACTTAAAATTGCATATTGAAATATAGAACCTAAATGTCTACACGTCATCGACACCTCATTTTAGAACAAAATCAAACTTTAGGAACCTATATTCAACAATGACAAACATTTTTACTATAAATTTTTCGTTAAAAGGATCTTACTGAAAGTCTATTAATTAAAAAAGGAAAGAAATAAATACAATAATTGAATGTAGTCCTACTTTTCCTATCCCCTTTCTCTTTCATTGTCCGCTATCTACGCGTTCCTTCTCCCTCATTTTTTGTACTGCGTGTCCCCCACACTTTCTCACACTCATTTTCCATAAAATTTCCTGCTGCAATATGATCAAGTGAAAACTTTGTTCGTCTGAACAAACGGCCACGCACGAATGGCTTACAAACATTGTCCAACAACAAGAAAAGTTTGTCTCTATTTTCAAAATATGATGTGATGTAGGGTCTTGAGCATGTGAGACGATTATTTTTTAATTAATAAAGGCTAAAATATCATTATTTTAAATTATTTTTTTTCCATACTTTACTTTTACATTTGGATTGAGTAAATAGAATTAGTTCCTATGGACATAAAATGACCCAAATTAGTCTTTTCTTTTCCTACTAAGGCTCTGTTCTTTTGGACTTAATTTCAGTTCAATTCAGTTCAGTTCAGTTCAACTCAGCTCCATTCACTTCAGTTCAGTTCAGTTCAGTTCAGCACCATTCAGTTCAGCACCATTCAGTTAAGTTAAGTTCAATTCAACAACAATTTTATATTATATTATATTAAGAATAATAATTATTACTCCGTATTATTATTTTTATTTTTATTTTAATTATAATAAGTTCACTACAACTTTATTCGGTTCAATTCAGCTTCATTCAGCTTCATTCAGTTCAGTTCAGGACCTTTCAGTTCAGTTCAGTTCAGTTCAGATCTATTCAGTTAAGTTCAGTTCAGTTCAGTTCAGCTCATATCAGTCCTAAAAAACAGAGCCTTAGTCAATTAATTTGAGATACGGGCATATGAATATGGCCAATGCATTGTAGACAAAATTGTTGGTAGATAAAAATTTTGGGTAGATTTTAATTCATGCTCTTAGAAAATAAAAGAATTTACAATTATTTTTTTAAAAAAAGTAACAATTTTTAGATACAGTATAGGCTTGAGTCAACCAGGAAATAAGTCAAGTAACGGATTATCTAACTTATTTGGAATGAGGTCCTTAACTGAATAATTTAATAGTTCAGGTCTCTAACTGAAAAAAATGTGATAGTTTAGGTCCTTCTCTTGCCCTTTACTCATAGAAAAAGTGTTTAAAAGTTCTCTTCGTTTATCAATTACTATCATGTACTGTGTTTTTAGGATATATGATAGAGAAATCGATATAGCATGCAATAAGGGTCTGTTCTCTTCACCTTATTTTTCTGTTACTTATCAAACACTTCAGAAAACTTCAGAAAATTTCAGAAAATTTCAGACGACTGAAGAAGAAAACTAAATTGAACTTCAGAAAATTTCAGGAAACTTTAGAAAACTTCAGATTTCAGACTTTAGAAAACATCAGACGAAAAGAAACCCTAAAACTATCAAAATATGTGGCTATTAAGACCCCAATACATATATCTCATAATTAACCAAGTAAAAGCATAAAAAAATCCACCACAACAAAAATTTCTATTGGTCGAAATGTGCGATGACATTATACATCTCGATGTGCTTAAAATATTTTCCTTAAACACAGGAAGTATTACTGTATTAGTATATTTTAAAAGATGCTACTCCATTTTTTCAATATTCACCATTCTTGATTCATGTAATTTACCACATGAATATTATGAAACGCAAATATCGAACGTAATTTTTTTAATATTCACCATTCTCTCAGTAAATATTATTTTATATACATGATGATATTCACTCATCTTGAGGAATATTACCGTGTATAAAGATACCATTGTCTCGATACACAAAAATAAAACGTAATTAGGAACACTTGATTAAGGGAGTTCGAGATAAGTACATACAGTTAGCACTGAAGAAGTCACCTGACAAAATTGTCCTAAGCCTAATAATAAGTCGATTTTACGTTTAGTTTACATTCGAATAGACACACTCGAATATAATTCAAAATATAACTTGACCCTAATCACCCTATTAATTAATTAGGTTCGACTCAAGTTGTGATAGTGTAGATAAACTCACATTGTAGTACTAAACTGATACTTTTATAAAAAAAATAAATACACAAGAAACGATCGGGACTAAAGAAATATAAATAGAGTCACATATAATGTTAATCACATAAATCACATGGATTTAATAAACATGAGCATGTCACCACTCACTAATTTTTTTTTAAGTAGTTGAATTAAGTTATTAGGTGGTGGGATACTATGATAGTGTATTACAGTTGGTTTTGTGGTCCAAAACATAAAAACTTGGAATATTTTAAGTGGAAAAAGAAGATTTAGTGAAGATTTAAGTTCAGTGAATGTGAATGTATGTATTCACATTGCTTTAGATTATAATACTAGTTGCCTTGAGAATTGACTTTCTTTTGACTAGTTGTTTAGAGAAGACCGTCAATGGTCAAGACTTTGACCCTTCCATTCTTTAGCAAATTTAAAGGGGTTTCACATTGCTTGGCAATGAGGTGTCAACTACTAACTATATGATCCTAACACAATCGTATCAAACGATTTTACGATAATTTTATCGTGAAATTGAGACCTCTCACATGATTTAGGTGGTTCATTAAATTTGTTGCTTTTGTTTACTTGTTTTAAATGAATGAATAAAAACAGATTGTCTCACATTATTTTAGAATGAGACGATATCATAAGAGAATACCTAATATTCCAAAAATTGAGCATTCAGATTTTTTAGCGTCTCAAAAACTTAATTTACAATATTTGTTTAGGATGGTAAATAAGAAACCATATAGTGGTAAACTACAAAACTTATCAACATATTATTTTAATTTTTTATTGCGTGCTTTTTAATCACACGTTAAAAAAACCGACCACTGTGTTGCTAAAAGGAATTTGCCAGGACTCCTTTTAAAGTCAGTGTACCAGGTAGTTAGATTTTTCGTATATATTCCTTATACTGTACGCAGTAACATTATAAACCCGCGCAGTCCGAGTGTCCGACTACAATCTCGAACTAACTGCATAATTTATAAGCTAAATTCATTTAATTACACCGTCTATTTTTCATAGAGCAATACAACTTTTTTTTTAATGCAATGAAAAGACTGTCAGTCGGTCTCGACCCAAACCACGGCCAGAGAAGTTCCAAGTTCTAAGACTGCTCTTTGCGCCCTCCATAATCTTGCCTCGTATTAAAATGAATATCGAAAAATAATACATGATTTATCACAGGTACGACAGTCATCGCATCAGTACTGCAATCTTAAGCTGTCTTCAAATTAAAATCACAGGACTATTAGGTAATCAGTTTAAAAAAGAACAATCACATTCAAATGCCCTTGCATTGATGCTTTAATAATGTCAAATTCAACAAACCAAATCAACCAAGTCTTTCCTATTTCCACCAAAATGACGCACGTAAACGTTTATTTTCCATAATTGTTTACGACAATGGAGAAACAGGTTGTTGGACTCTATTGATACATACAACCGAGGACAAAGTCTAATTCTTAAGTCACTCCATTGCCGTAGGACATGTTTCCGAACTACAAAAACTCACAGGTGGCTAATTTTGGAAGAGCGATGTCGATTTGAAAGAGTGAAAATGGAAGCAACAAAGTGAGCAAAGCTTCAAATGATGTCAGCTTTGACTTGTCCTCGCATGGGTATCAGACGATCAGAATAATTTTCCTGTGATGTCCCGATCACAGAAACATTATGCTCGATTTCCGTCATCTGAAACATTATGCTTGATTTCCGTCACCTGACAAGTTGATTGAGACCAAAGAAGAGTAAGCTAACGGTCATACGAAAAACGGAAGAGTTTTGAGTTGTACAACTTAGAATATCTGAGGTTATATACAGAGATAATGTCACAATAATCTTCCAAGATACCCCTTTTCTCGAGATGTATTATAATATCAAACGAAAATAAAAATATATTGGCCATGCTTTCCCCCTAATCCAGACAGTATATTATGATTGAAGGCTTAATTGTCATGTGTCTAATCATTAGAGCAAATATACATTTTTAAATGATGCCTTCTTTATGAAATGCAATGTAAAGTCGGACATACAAAAGATAATATCGCTAATACTGCCGTTAATCACGTGTATATAAGCATTTCTAGCAATAATATTATAGTAGCTCAAGCCTCTAAGCAGCCATAGCTTCCAGGCAAAGATAAAAAGACTTTTCGACGGGTCAGGGTCTCCAATACTAAAGGTTGGTGGACCATAAATAAGGGCAGAAACATAATTGCCCAAGGTCCAAGGACTTTATTCGATTAAATCGTCTCAACACTCATTACATAGATACGGATTCATGCATTGGAATATCTTTCGACATCACGCCTTATTTTGAAAGGAGCAAAGGAGAAGTCTTAAGCAGACATAAGACTATAGGACTTTGCTTTGACTTACTTTATCTCAATTACTTGGAAAATTTGGAAATTAAGTATTATTCATATCGTCCAAAATTATTTTGTGTCGACGCTCTCGGAAATGAATTTGCAGCTGTTGGTGGTAAAACTCAAGTGCACGACCATGGGTGGAGGGACCTAAGTTTAACGCCTATCATGGACATTTTGTTTACACACCGATGCTGACTTTGTAATTTGTTTTCCATCTCATTCTTCAAAAATTGACCCCTAAAAACTCAACATATAGCTCACAAGTTCTCTTGGATTTTTAGGGCTAAGAAAGCTTGACGCTCAAACGAATCCAAGATTGTTTCATACATGGTTTTAAATATAGACCGTGACACTGACCTGCGCCCAATTTATCAAGGTTTAGAGGTTATTGTGACCGCATTTTGAGGCTATATCGCCCAAGTAGACCGCATTAACCGAGATCAAGTCGCAAAAACTGATTCTGAGATCAAGGATCAATCAGACATTCACTTACCAATTTCATCAGTGTGAGAATCAGGTAGGTTTTCAAGTCAAATTTATTTTACATGTGTGGTCAAGACATTTGCAAAATTATAGGTCGAGAGTAATACAAAGAAAATCAATCGTGTTTTCATCAAGTTTATTGACAACAAAATCATTAGGATTCCAGAAGTAGGCTCCTGGTGTGCTCAACACAAGGACGAGGCTGTGTAGTCTACACCGACTACCTAGCATCCACCCACAGGCTAGAATCGGGAGCCTTTTGAGAGTTCGAGGCACATAAGGGATGTTATTGCACACAAAATACTAAAAACGAAGCTTTACTTATGACTAGGGCAAGCAAAAATAATAAAGGAAGGGGTGTAAAAGTGTTGGTAGAAGCAGTTTGCAGGAACATACCAGCAGTAAGAGATTCCAGATGTTGCACTTTCATGAATACTTATCGTTAAGGATCCACGAGTGAGCTTCCCAGAAGTCATCATCAATTATGTTACAATGTTCAATCACAACTCTCTTACTCAAGCCTTCATCGCTATCTGGCTTGCGTATCTGTGCATATAGAAGAAAAATGTTGGAGGAACATGTACTTGTTACTTCAAGATTGATGTCTTCATTGATAATTGAAAACATTGAGTAAAGCCAAAAAAAGAAAATTCAAGACATTATGGAAAAAAACAATGCAATTATAAAATGTGCATCTTAGTAACCTGCAAGTATGTACAAGGATGATCACGGGCAAAATGTTCTATGAAAATAAAAATGGACAAGTTCACAAAATTTGTATATTCGAGACAAAACAATTCCAGGCATGTTCTGTTAGAAGAAAGAACTACTTTTGGCTAACTGTTAACGACATTTTTTCTTTTACAATCACATCGGTGTCACATCAAAAGAAATAAATTTGAAGAAAGGATGGATGTACCTCATCCCGGAAAACACACGAGCCAAACCGAAATATTTCAGGCTGTGCATTATAATCAATACCATATTGGACAAGCATAGCATTCTTATCTTGTGTTAGAGTTCCCTACAAATTGCAGAACATGCACCGTATTCAGCTTTTTAAAACAATCGCTCGGAAACTTGGTAGATATAAACCCCAGGTTTGATGATTAGCTGACGGTTACGGTGACATTAAGCCATTAACACAACAAACAAAAAATGATGTACCTTCAAATGATTTTGGGCTTCCTTTTTGCCTTTTCCAGATTTAACTAGCATCCAGAAACAGGTATTGTATTGATTATTAATATGACCTACGCATGCAGGTACAAAATAGTTAATGGGAGTCAATTTCGCAAAAGCATTACGGAGTATATTACAGCAAAATCATACCGAAAAGTCGAGCAGTTCAGTACAAGATGAAAATGAGCAGGCAGTACTTGGGAGTAGAGAAAGTAAAATACTTAGAAACTCACAATCAACTTGTCTCCAAGATAAATAGTCGCGAAGAATGTTGGATGACGGATAGCACACAGCTCGTCCATCAAAGGAAGGGGTATACCTCAACTCTTTTGATGGAAAAAACTCTTTCCATTTCTTGATGTACGTAGCTGAAAAAAGTGATACTATCACGGACACTATTCCACTGAAATGAGATAAAGATGTTCCCCATAAACGAAGAAGATATCAGTATCAAGCATAGACAGTAAGCAAAAGGAGCACACATTCAAGCTTGTCAAGGAAGGTACAAACTGCATGATAATAGCAGATACCTAGCGTGTCGTTCATAAAGTTTTGAATCTCTTGTCAAAACAAAGCTGCAAGTGAATCAATGAAGGTGATAAAGAAAGGTGAGCCATTTAAAAGTAACAAACAGCTCCTGGAATTTGAAAGTAACACTGCAAAGAAAAATACCTATATTCATCACTGACTCCATATCCAAAGATTATGTCTTGAAACTCTTCCACAACAGCTGCTGCACATGAATTCATTAGATTCAAAGCTGCTACGTCATTTGGCTTCTCAAATTCATGACTATCCGAGAACCTAACAAAATCAGAATAGGTTCACTTGCAAGTTCCATAAATCAGAATAGATTCGCATGAAGTGATGCAAAGACTCAACAGAAGATGATAAGAAAGATTCTTGACCGTGCTCCACTACCACTACATCCTAACGTAGATTTCATCGTAGGATAAAAAAATCCTACTCAAATATGTTTCGTGAAAGCGAAGGTCCCTCTAAAACTCAAGTATACGAAACACCAAATGATGTTCAAACACTCGCAGAATGGAAGCTCCAGTAACAGCATAGCAACCAGATATGAAGACCAACCCACCATACACAAAGATGCACAAACTCAAATATGGTTAAAAATAGATTATTCTTAATGAGTGTGTGAAGATGACCCAATTTTTACGATTGCTCTTGTATCAATACCTAAACAAGAAATTTGTACTATCAATTTCAAAGCAAAGATACAACACAAATCTATCTCCATGGAAGAAACAACAAAGCCTGTGTCAAAGTGTTGGAAAGGATTGCGAAAAATTGGGCAAACGTAGCAAAGTTATAACCTTAGATGCGTTGGACATTAGTTAAGAAGTATAAAACATAAATTTACATTCTCGCTGGTATTTAACACTTCCAAAGACAAATGTAACTTACTTATGGAAATGGCAGCCATCAATTCGGACCACTATCCAAGTGGAGAGAAGTAGCTTATCCTGGAATTGAAAGGATTCTACATATTCGGGTCTGATTTTGGGAATCTCGTCTTCGAATCTCCCCAGTTGCTCAACAAGAGATAAGTTTTTGTCCCAGAAGCTTTTACGAGCAATGTTTTCATAGCGGACTTCCAGTTTTCTTTGTGGTCTATTAACAGCATCACCATTTTCATCAAACTTGCAAAAAACTTGAACCTACATTACCCAGCAAAAATTATGTACTACGTGATTAAAGCCACAGAAAACACAACTGTTGATATAATGTCCACATAATATTCAATTAATATTAATATTGATTACTATTGCTACCAGATAAGAATTGCGAGTCTGATAACTCATAGTTCTCAGAAATGAGATTTTATATCACATAAAGTAGAAGGTAACTAAAATGAGTTCATTTTGCCAAGGAAAATATAGCACAACAAAGTCAACAAAACCCCAAAATTCTAAGGCACAGAAAATGTACTCTTCTAAGATCTGTGCTCTGTAAAAGTTATCTCAAAATGCTAAATGTTACCTGAACAAACTCAAATATACCAGAATGCTAAAAAGTCGCAAAATTATCATTTACATGTAAGGTTAACGGTAGAAGAGGAAAAACCCTATGGAATTCAAGCTCAAAGTTAAGCATCTCTACGCTAGGTTGCTAGCCATCTACATATGATAAACCACATAAAGTTCTTGCAATTACATATCCAATAAAAACTAAGATCAATCAAACAGCTAACTTTTTTTATCCATCTCAAACACAAAAGGAACCAATCAAAACTGCACTTGGATTATAAGGGTAGATGTTTCGCATTGCTCACCTTGGCATACAGAAGACAAGTTCCTTGTCGAAACATAGGATCAAGAGTCTTATAGTTCAAACCGAATTGCTTGAAAAGAAGTTCATTCTTATCTCCCTTTTGTGAACCCTATGGAATCAACACGTACATAGCGTTTAAACAAGTGAACAGAAAAGCAAAAAGATATTTAAATTCATGTTCACTCAAAGCGCAACAACGAGCAACTTGTCAGTAACTGAATTTATAGATCAGAGATTGGCATATTCATCAAACAAAGACTGGTGAATTCATTGACAGAGATTGTAGAAGCACAAGCTGAGGATATCCAAGAAAATGAGATGATAAAATATGCAGTAAACATATGACAACAAAAGCATGACAACCACTTTATCTTTACTTAAGTCCAGACACAATAATAGACAAAGTTTTGTTAATAGGCAATGAAAAAGCCGAAGATAACTACTCCATACGAGTTATGCAATCAGACAGCAAGCAGAGCTTCAATAAGGGAACAGCAGCTATATCATTATAAAACTAGACTATTAATTAACACTTGCATAGAAAAATGCAAATTTAAATTATCGATCGCATCAAATAAAAAAATTGTGATCACTAACTGTTGCTACATAACATATTCCAGAAAATTATCGCCAGGAAGTAGAATTATCAAGATGGATAGAATTGTCACACCATCAACACAAGCCAACATGAACGTTGTTGACTTGTTGTTACTAGTATTTAGGGATGTTCAAATTACACAATTCCTGAGTTATGCAATATCACCTTGCTTTTATCAAAGCTGAATCTAACACACACACACTCTAGAAAAACTCTGCATAAAGATACAGTGTTACTTATGCAAAATACTATTTAAAAATATGGCAAAAAGAATATGACAGCCACCCATAAGGCCATAATATATAAACCAATAACAGTACAAAGCATGAAGAGCCCAAAAAATCGGAAGTACCTTGAGAATCTCATGGGCTTCAGTTTCATTCTTTCCACTTTCAACAAGCTTCCAGAAACATGTATCAAATAAATTGTTGACGTGGCCTGACAAAAAAAAAAATAGCAATCCTAATAAGTGACGTGACAACATAAAAGATGTCTATTTAAGATGAATGAGAGCAAAAGATCCAAGTATAGATATACCATGGCTCCTAACTGAGAAATGTTAAGTTATTATTTGGATGTTCATGACGGTAAGTTGGTAACTACTTACATTCATTTTGTCTCCAAGCTAGATAGGTTTGAAGAACATCTATCGTTGGACAACAAATTATTTGTGCTTGAAACGACGGTGAATAAAGCAGTTCCTGCTGTGGAAAGAATTCCTTCCATTTTAAGGTATACATGGAAGTGAAGAGTGACACAAGCAATGAGAGTATCTTACTGCAAAACATGTTTCATGAATTTAAGGACCACTCACGGGATCAGTAACTGCAAGTACAAAATCCAAAGGCAGTAAAGAGTATGGCAGCAAGCAATGTAATAAAGCCTTAGCTCACAAAAAGCAAGAGTGAATCAAGAACACAATTTGGATCTAAAGCATCAGCAACGAAGAATGATGTTTGGACCACTAACCTTTCACGCCTCTCATAGAATTTGCACTCTTTTTTAAATACAAAACTGCGGAAGAGAACAATGACAAACCATACGATCAATTGGAAAAAAAAAATGAGCAATTCAGAAGAGAAGGAGCACAATAAACATCCCATGTACCTATATTCATCACTGAATCCATATGAAAATACTATGTCTGGATATTTCTCCATAACAGCGGTTGCACATGAATTCATCAACTCCAGGGCCCTTTTATTATTTGGCTGGTCAAATTTATAAGCTTCCGAGAACCTATTATATTAAGTAGTTATGGGGAAAAAATTAATAAAAGGAAATTCGCAATCAACCAAAACGTAACAGATGCAAGGGCAATTAGTTACCACTTACCACACGATCAATAGATAATCTCAAATTAACCACTACTATACAAGCTCTCATGGCTCGGTCACGAAGGTAATATCCACAGATTCTCCCCATGACTGAATATCGAGATAAAAGTATGAAGTTGTAAATGTGCAACATCAAAGTAAGTTGATGTGGGTGGAGAATGCTGATAAGTCAAAAGTAAATGTGCAATTGCAGCGAGTATCTACCATACTCCATTTGACATGTACAAAGCCCGTAAAAATCAAATAAACATTGACGCCACAAATAATACTTCCAGTGACGAGTTTAGGACCAAGGTCATGAGCATCGGATCTCAATGACTTTACAAGCTAAGCTAGCTGTCATGTGCAGTGATCGAAGATTGTTAACATAGACTGGCTGCTATATAAGCTGTGAGAACGAATTTACACTCCAGCATTCAACTTTCCAGTGACCTTTCTCACGTGTGTAGCACACGAGATTCTAAGAGACCATTCGATTTTAAACAACTTTCAAAACTGCACGAAATAAGCGAGTGTCTTTGCAACGAGTATCGAAAAACACAATCAAGTCAAGGTTCAATACTACATTTCTTACCAAACAACCGCGTAGTAGCTAAGTAATTTATGTCATATTCATCTATCTCATCCTGTAGTACATCTACAAGCACTAAAAAAAACCTCAATTAACTAAAAAATTCAGCATAATTTCTCCATTTATTAGACACAATATACGAGCATTAAAAAACTCAATTATTAAACATAAAAATTCGGTATAATTTCTCCAACTATACACAATATACAAGCATTAAAAAAACTTCAATGAAACTGAAAAATTCAGCGTAATTTCTCCAATCAAACGCAATATACAAGCAATAAAGCATAAATTAAGAAGAAATTCAAGTAAGAAAAACAAAAACACAAAATTTTAACCGTTTTTACCTGCGAAAATTACGGCCATCAATTCGAGCAACAATGATGTTAGGATGCATGATTT
>JAUEKU010164105.1:0-11972 GCA_032274805.1 Gypsophila paniculata
CCAAGAAAGGATCTTTAGGGTTTTCTAAACACTTTTAGTGGGTAATTAAGAGAAGATTAAGGAAATTATGGAGAAAATCATGATCTCGATCATGATTCTTGACTAATAATCTCCCTAGTCCTAGTTTCTATCATTAATGTAAAATCCTTGTAATGAACCCATTGTGAGCCTCTAATCCCTTATCTGTCTTTGTTAATCTTATTGCTAATCATTGTGCTTCATATTAGTCTTGATTTGATTGCATTTGAATGTCGATCAACGTGTGATTAGATTGAGATTGATATTTGCTAGACTTGTTATACGATTGGTTGATTATATGCTTCTTGTTGGTAGCAAACCCTCATGCGTGGTTCATGTCGATCATATTTATGCATGATGGTATGATTAGGAATCGTCGATTGCGTTTATATGGGTGATTCATGTCGATCATTTTCATTTCATGTAAATGTTAATCCCTGCCTATGATGCTCATCGAGGGTACTTGCATTTTATATGTGGATCATTGGTGTTAGTTAGATGAGTTTAGGATGATTTGTTGATATTTGGGAATTGACAATGATTAATGGTTAGTTGCTTATAATTACATGATAGAGACTAGGAATCTTCACTACTTTTGCATTCTAAGTTTTGTTAAATCGCTTGTTCTTATTTTTCTCATTCTTTAGTTCTCATTGCTTGAGCTCTTAGTTTGGTTCTTGTTTACTCTTCACCACTCAAACCCCCATTTTACTTTAACGTTATTTAGTTCATTTTCTTCATTAACTAAAAATCACCAAAAACATTCGATCGATTTTCTCTTGGATTCGACCCTACTTCCACTTTATTACGTTTTTATAGTTTTAAGTGTAGTCTAAAGTAGGTTATAAAATGTTAATTTGACTAGTTTTAAATAGCGACGTTTAGGACTAGCTAGTGATGGATTGGTCTCGCTTTTATGCTCTAAAACAAAATTCGTGTAAGCGAAAATGAGAGAGAAAGTTATCTGTGTCGAGTAATTTTACTCTTTACAGATTAAAATTTTGAAAGAAAAATAATGTACTCAAGAGGGTGGAGGGGGAAATGATGGGGGCAGTTTGGAAAAACTTTGTCTGTATCAAGTTAATCTTGTCTTTAAAGAGTATTGTCCCCAAATTACAAGTTATTGAGTTATTTTTTTTGCAAAGAATTTGAGTTTTTGGTAAAGAATTTGAGTTTTAATTTGTCAACCCTTTACAAAAGTACTCAGGAACATTATTAAAACTCAGAAAAACTTGAGTTTGATATATTACCCCAAATATACTATTCTTTTTTCCGTGGTTTTGGAGACGGGTGGAGGTCGTAGGTTATGTGGTCGGAGTGAAGAGAGTAAGATAAAAAGCAATAATAATTTTACATGTAAAATTTACCAACAATATAAATGTAACGAAACCACCTAAGTCAAAGAGGATTACTATAACAATTATCAAAACAACAAAGGTGAAAGTAATTTAAAGAATTATTGTCTTTAGTCTTTAACTAAACTTCATTTTCCAGAAAAGCTCATTAATCTCCAATTGTGAATCATTATTGAAATCAAATAAACATCTCACTAAACTATTTGTGTTTGCATGAAAACCTTGTTCTTTAGAAATAATTCGTCATATATGAATTAAACTAAACTAAAATTATTTGAACTGAATTATAGTCCAAAAGAATGAGGCCACAATAACCGACATCCAACGCGTTCTTCAATGTAAGTTTAACCGTGCTTTTAAAACGTCCCCAACTTGGTAACAAAACGGTAAGGCTGTGTACATAAATTAAGGTGGCTGTTATGCGCCGATACTACAGTTGCATTTTACAAAGACCAAAATGAAAGGAATGGAAAGCATATATGCCATTAGGGTTGGAATTCTGCCACAAGTTAAAGCACTAACAACCTACTAAAACCATACATTTCATAATAATGCTATAATTTACTACTACAACAAAAAAAATGAAGTCATGCAAGCTTCATTACAGTAATAACAATGCTCACAAACAACTTCAAACGGCCTGAGCTTTCACCCGGTACAAACCGCGGATCATTCAGTACATTAACTGGCTTCGTCTATGTAGACAACCGCTTCAGTAACCTCCTCGTGATGCACCTTACATGATTTGAGTAGGCTGTGCCAATGAAAAAATAAAGTCTTATAAAACATTTTTACATTAAGGGATTATAAAATAAGGGATCGGATTGTAAAATTGTTTCATTAAAGAAAGCTACATTTTATAAATAGTTGCTAAATGTTGTCTTTTATATAGGTACTTGGATCAAAATCATGTTGTTTAACGATAATACTTATGTCAAATCCTTTAGTAATCAGTATTATGATCACTAGAAACCACCTAAATTACGAGTAATCTGGCAGGTCAACTATCAAGCACATAAATGAACTACGGAAGGACGGAAGGGAGAATTAACCATGTAATATTTTCTCTGCCATAAGGGATAAAAGATCAGTCGGCATGCTCGGCCATTTTTCGCTTTGTTTGTGGATTGACACTAATCCTTGTTTGAGAAATCTCCTGTACATCTTCAATACAAGAATCAACTGAAGGTCGCATGTGTTTGGTTTTATTCAAAGGTAGATTGATATATTTCTCAGACGCCAATGAACCACTCTGAAGGCTGCTGCTGCTACCAGCTATATCTTGATCCAGGCAGACTCTACCAGATGTTGACGTCTCTGGTGTCTCGACATGCTTAAGCGACCACTTGAAAGGTCGATGAAATAACAGGTGGGCGACAGCTCTATCTATTTGGTTTGTCTCAGTTTCCACATTTGCGTTTCCAACATTCCTGAAATTACACGATCCAATAAAGATTGAGAACTGATATATATACATGTTCCAAAAGAAGTCAAGCAAGGAAAAATCCAAATTTCTCAATTACATGTGATAAAACCAGAAAAAAAAAATGTTAACTCTTTGTTCTAATGTAGGAATTTGGAGGGGAAGGGCGGGAAAAGGATGTAATGTACCTTGTTAGAATAATAAGTGATTTGAACGAAAATAGAAAGAAGGGAAATGGATGGATTCAATTTTCCTCTAACAAGATAAATCAAAATTCTTCCTACCTAGCAAATTTAACGCCATTCCACACCCCCTTCCTTTTCCTCCTAATATTGTACTCCATATTACCTTCCTCCACGTCTCTTTTCTTACTTTAATGCACAAGAATTAAGGGTATGTGATTGGAAGTGAAAGTTGGTGAGAAATGCGGGTCAGATACAATGATGGTCGAGAAAATCAGACAAAAAAGGCAAGTTTTTAATGGAAGAAGACCATTCATGGATATCTCAAAATATAAACAGGATGAACATCCATGGACAGAGGGAGCATCCAACACACCCTTGCGTCTGGAAAGAGTTAGTGTGTTAGAGCCTCCAATGGTTGTGGTCTAGTTTTTATATCATGAGAAAAAACAAAAGAAAAATCTTCCATCACAGCATCAAAATACTTAAGTTAGCACGTCGACCAAGTCATGTAACTAATTCTGTAACTTACAAGCTATAACCACAAGTGCTTGTGCTGCCAGTTAAAAATTCTATCAAAGATAAATGGCGGTTAAACAACATTCACATATAAACACAAACAAAATACTACGGTCAACTCAACAAGAACATCAATATCAAAAGAGAGCAAGTCAAGTTCCTCTTACTCAGATTCTATTTCAACACAAACTTTGGCGGACTCACGCTTTTCAACTGGATTTGATTGTTCTCATAGATAGCACTAATTGGTCAGAAAAGCCCAGTTGCTTTCCCACATATTTACAGACACCTTAGCAATATGCTCTGTGACATTAAGTTCCCTCGTAAATGATTTTATGCTCTATCATGCCTACTAATATAATATGGCAATAGTAAGTTGAACGATAAACATATATCTTCTTCAGCTTCGTTCATCAGTTCACAGTGATAAACAATCAAACAATATTAATAAGGGATCTGATCACCAAAAGAGCAGGGCAACTAATTATAAGAAGTCCAATTTTAATAGAGGCCATTTCTTTTTCCTGTTATCGAGTTTTCCTACTGGCTAATACCTTCTATGGCCAGTGATTGATAGAACTATACTCCTCAACTAGGGGTGTGGGGTTACCGATATGATAAGAATTTTCAAAAAACCTTTTGATCTCTATGGTTAATTAAGTAAACTATATTGCTTTTATCAATGATAAGGGCAGTATTTTTCAGGAGAGCAATTATTGAAAAGCCTTTATCTATGTTGTGACATCGTACAATGGATCAATAAAGTTCATGGATGGAACTTTGGAAGGCATTGTTCATTCTTTAAATTGTAATTCAGATGGGGATCGTCTAAAGTTGGAAATTGGAAACCACATAATTGTTTGTGGCTTATATTTGGCAGGACTTGTCAATATTTTCACTGTTTTTCTGTTAAGTAATTAGCGCCGATCTCCCCACACGCAACGGAAGTACCGGTTGACAAATAATATTTTGTAAAAATAACCGCAAGCTAATAATAAGTTGAGACAAATTTTAGCGGAGGGGGATCCTCCAAGACGGAGGTATAACCCATTCGCCGAACAGACTGAAACCCTTTATAAAAATTGAAACCGGTGTCATCATGTACTACGTAACCAGGGTCAGATTATAATTCCAATTTAAGTCTCACAATAATTTAGGTATATATACAAACCCTCTGAATCACCGGTACAATCGGTAAGTACGACCAATCAATACGACCCCGGTTACGATTATGATAGTAGATTTAGTCTTGTTCGGCTAATGGCTCCTTCTTGAAGGATTCCTCCCCCCCTCCCCCTAAAATCCGTCTCAACTTATTATTAGCTTGCAGTTATTTTTACTTTTATGTTATTTATCGAACGGTGCTTCTGTTGCGTGTGGGGGTGATTGATACTAATTTCAAAGGAGTTTTTGTGGTGGCGGAAGCAACTAAGAACTGTTCTTAGTTGCTTCCGCTACCACGAAAACTCCTTTGAAATTCGTGTACTTATTTCTTAACATTTATACACACGCACCTCAAACTATATCCTCTTTTTTTCTAGTGTAAGTAGATTACGGCATTTCTCTAAAAGGTGTTTTTTCTTGAGTAAATGGAAATTTAATCGTCTAGAATCTTAGATGGTTCTTAGTTGCTTCCGCTACCACAAAAACTCCTTTGAAATTCGTATCAGTGATTGACGCTTATTTCTTAACATTTATAAAGCTATATCCTCTTTTTTTCTTATGCAAGTAGATTACGGCATTTCCCTAAAAGGTGTTTTTCTTGTGTAAGTAGAAGCATAATTGTCTAGACTCTTAGATGGTTCCTACTTGCTTCCGCTACCACGAAAACTCATTTGAAATTCGTATCAGTGATTGACGCTTATTTCTTAACATTTATAAACCCACCTGAAGCTATATCCTCTTTTTTTCTTGTGCAAGTAGATTACGACATTTCCCTAAAAGGTGTTTTTCTTGTATGAGTAGAAGCTTAATCGTCTAGACTCTTAAATGGTTCTTAGTTGCTTGCGTTACCACGAAAACTCCTTTGTTATTCGTATCAGTGAATAACGCTTATTTTTTAGCATTTATAAACACACCTGAAGCTAAATCCTCTTTTTCTCTTGTGTAAGTAGATTATGGCTTTCCCTAAGAGGTGTTTTCCTTGTGTAAGCAGAAGCTTAATCATCTAGACTCGTAGATTTAATAGAAATCTATAAGAATACACCTCCAGTTGGCAAAATCTGATGACTTCGTGCTCTCACAAGACTCACTTACAACGTATCCAGCTAACCACCTAAGCAACAACATGGAAACATATTTATGAGCTCTTATGCGACCTAGAACCTACTAGCCTAGGTGCTAAAGGCTTATGTATGTTGATGAAAACTATCTTAAACCAATCCGCCGACTACACACTAGTATAAATTGGGGATATGCCTCATTTGCAAGTGTGTAGTCCGAAAGTCCCATTTGTGACGGTGACTCCAAACTAGCCAAATCCGGGGATCAAAGAGTATTTGTGACGGCCAAACATGTGTCCGTTTCAAAGTTCCAAGGTCTCAAAAGTCCCCATCCCTTAGAATTTAATCATGGATAAGAATTGTATATGAGCTTCAAAGAGTAATATTAGCCTTATAAATTTTGATAATCATAAGGTCTCACCAAAAGAATAGGAATAACTCCCTATTCTCTCTTCTATAATATGTTCCAAAATTCTACAATTATAAATAGAATAAAAGAACCATTATTTATCAATTATGGGTCCTTTACACTCTGCTCTCAAAATTCCAACTACTTCCCTTCTCTCACGAATTCATATGCGGCTTATCTCCTAAGCAACAACTGAGCAGGTCGTTAGGTCGAGCAAGAGATTTACACAGAAGACCTTTAATAAGTTAAGTCATCAAGTTAGGCTTTATTGTTCCTCCGTCAAGATTAAGCACAACTAAAAATAATCACGTGAAATTTTGGTGACTAACCCAAATAAGTGGTTTGATGGAAAAAAAAAGGGTGGTGCTCTTTCCTACACTATTTTTACTCCTTCCTACACCACTTTTCCCATTCAACCCCTCCCATTTCTCCCTTTCTCTTTTCCTTTCTCTTTTTTTTTCTCTCTTTTTCATTTGCACTTTTTTACTCTTTTCTACACCTATTTTATTTTTTGTTTTTATTATATTTTTTCAATTTATTTTGGTTATTTATTTTTTGTTTGATTTTTTTTTTAATTTTGAATAAACTTTTAAACGTCAAATAATTAATGATATAATTTAAAATTGTAACATAAATGTTCTCAAACTTCTAATTCTCGTCAAACAAATTGAGCCTACAAATAATTATATAATGAAAATAGACAACTTAAAAAGTGAAAATAAATAAAGAGAATAATAAAAAAAAATCAAAAGTTCAATAAAAAAAATACAATAAATAATAATAAAAAAAAAACAGCCATCCACTGGCGGCCGCCGCACCACACCGTCGACCACCCCTCCTGTCGCCAACGACCCCAGCACCCTCCCCCCATGCTGCCAAACCAGCCTCCCCTTTTCCTCCTTTCTCCTTCCTTCTTCCCGCAACTTATCTCACCACCACCACCACCACTTGCGGCCGCCGAACGCCTACCACACCACCCTCCCTCGCGTCCGACCACCCCTCCGCCATCTATCAATGGTTGTCCCCTCTCTCCCTATCTTAAACCACCACCAACCACCAAAATCCTAAACCCTAATTCAATTTTAGTTAAATTTAAGGAAAAATCAATTAAATTTGATTCATTATAAAATTTAATGTCAAAAACTTGATTTTACATGATAAAAGTAAAGCCATAATCAATTAATTGTACAAGAATTAAACAAAAAAATTGTAGAGAAAGAGAGAAAACTTGTGTAGAAAATATGAAAAAAGGGGTATGGAATGGAAAAATTTTGATGAAAAAGTGTAATATTGAGTAATTGAGGTGTAGGAAAGAGCATATACGAAAAAAAAAAACCGGGAAAAAAGAGGCTTCATGTTTAATTTTCTAACCTGTGATGACCGATAGTCTCTTCTCTTGGAATCTCAGGGCTACTCATGTTGGCAACATCAGTTGCATAGTGTCTTTGTGTTGCACTTTGAGCCAACCGATAAAGGCTGTCTTTTATACAAAGCCGCGTCTTTGTATCCAACTGCAGAGCAATAACAAAGCTTTAGTCGCACAGTAATTTGAAGTTAGCTGAAAAAGAAAATAAAAAAAGAGCACAAAAAGAAAACCCTAGGCTTACAATGAGGTTGTATTCAAGGATAAGATCATAGCAAAATATTGACATACTCTAAATACTATATCCTGCAGCTTGTAGATAACTGTGTCCTCCATCGAATATACATCCATGTCAGAGACTGTACAAAGGTCATCCTTGTTATTTGCTGAGACTGGATCATTAAATGGCAAACTTTTAAAACTCTCATCAAATTCCGGTGCAACCTTTTCCTTATCCACAAACTTCTCCTCTTGTAAACTCTTTTTCGTTAGAAGATGTTCAACATGGGAAGCTTGATGATTTAGTTGCTGCTGTTGTTTCTGGATAGCAAGCATTGCCCGCATTTGTTGATGCCGCCTCAACTTCTCAATCTTTTCTTGGGGTGTCATCTTTTTGGGTCTTGCAGTAGTCTCCACAGGTTTCTTAAAGGGAACGACACCACTTTGACTAACTTCAGAACCAGTGAAGATAGACCGATGTTCATCACTAGTTCGCTTTAGCATATGGGTTGGCGAGTGTTGCTGAGGAAAGTTTTTGTACGCATATGGAGCTACATATGTATTTGGGAATTGCTGATAAGCTATTGGCCTAGACCCATGCGGCAGCCATTGCTGACTTGGAGCTGCAGGTGGGAGATTTAACTTTGTTGCTGGAGCATGTAGGTGATCATAATACGAAACATTTGCACCAATTGATTGCCATGTTTCATATACATGTCTTGACAGTACAGGACTAGTATTCGCATCTGTTATCTGCTGATATTTTGGCTGATTATTTGGCCAATCATCCTGTATCGAGAAAAAAGAATAGCTTCAATATGAAAGGTGCAAGTACACTTTACGCCTGATACAAACACACATCTTATCACATATGAAGTACAGATAACCATATTCATATAACTAAAATAACTATCATAGCATATAAATTGTGGTGGTATAAAATAAACCTGTAGTTACAAGTGATTCAAAACATTGCAACTGCAGCCTTATATTAAATTAATTTAGAAAAAGATAGGAGAAACCAGTTAAAAGAATGTCTATTGTGATAAATAGCTTATTAAATACTTTCTACTTTTTAGTACAAATCACCCAGAGATTTTATATACCCATATAGGAACACCTCATCTCATATCTACGGAAAACTTTAAACAGCGCTCCCTGACCTATCGCTAGTGTATTGCATTTGAGTATGCGACTTAATCTTTTGACCCATCTTTCCAATTGATTTGATCTCAGAAACTCTCAAGTTGGATACTTGACATAGTGCAGTGTATCACAGTTCTCACTCCATACAACAACATGAACCATTGTATGGAATTAATGGGTGAAATAAAAGCAAGATTGGCCAAACAAGATGGTGAAGAATGTTAACATTAAAAGATAGAAAAATGTGTAAAACCTCTTAAAGAAGAGATTTTTTTCAGTCAAATAAACAAAACAAAATTACTCGTCTATGAAGTTCTTACCTCATAGGACACAGATAAAAAGTGCACTTTTGTTGGTATGATTAGTACTATAAATCGTTTTAGAAACTCGCATGAACTATTTAAACCTATGGTATTTCCTCTACTGTGTGTCTCCATATATCAATTTCATATGCTCGATAATATCACTACTTAAATGATCATTATCATATGGCCACACATCCCCAATGAAATACACATATATGCAACACATATCTTACGAATGTGAGATTGTTTCACCACCCGGCGTGTCATACAACAAAGGCAAAAATTTTCCTTTTGATATATGAGAATTGAGACATGTTTCGATCACATAAAATCACATAAAAATCATGTGCCACTCTCAAAATTTAACCAAAAAAAATAGTTAAGCTCAACAATCACACAGGACATGCAACCAAATTCCATTAAGTTAGATATACAATACTCCAACCTTAGGGGATCGAGGGAATAAACAAGAATCTCACTTCATCAGGATGATCATCCTATATACGTAGTATATGACAGCCAAAGGCTGGAAGCTGAGTCGCATACTTTCTTTCCTAACACACAATAGAAACATGACCAACGTCTAAGCTCTATGCTTAAAAAGAAATTGTGTCTATGCTTGAAAATTGGAAGAAACAAGTAGGGAGAAGGGTATTGCAAACATCAAATAGCCTAGCCTTTGGGTGTATACCTGGTAAAGGACTTATTCGGGTCAGGATTTGGCCAAGTCAATTTGGGCGAGTTATTTGTGTAGTTTCACCTTTTAGATCAGCTCATTTCGCAATTTGGCTTTACCAATATTGGGTAAGTTGGTTCATTTTCAAGTGAGTCACAACAACAGCAAGTAAAGTTTGATTTAGGTCATTGCATAATCTTAAGTGAGATTTCAAATTACTTGTATAGGTCACATGGGGTCTTTTTCGGGTTGGGTCAATTTCGAGTCGAGTATATTTAGGTCCAACAAATGGCAGGTCTAGGTTTAAGTCAATTTTGATTTTAGGTCACTTTTGCGTTGTTTAGTTAGGATCAACTTCTACTCTTTGGTCAAACTTATTAGGTTGGGTCACCTAGGTCTAAGGAGGTGGTCTAACCACTCCAATACCTTTAAAGCACCAAGACATCCAGTCAACTCGTGTGTCAATAGAAATAACAAACAATGCAAAATTGTATCCAATTTTAGACAGATACTTTTAATTGAGAACCTTCACTGGACAGTGGACAATTTATAGATACAAACTGACCCAAATTTAGGACACTTGAGGCTTTCAAGCGAGTTTGTTAAAGAATATGGAGTACATTTTTTTTTAAAGAAATTTTAAAAAATATTTCTTTCTATATAAAACTGTGTGCTATTTTAAGTTATACTCCCTCTGTCCCAGTCAATTGTTAACGTTTCAGTTTTGATACAAAAACAAATGCAAGAAATGAATGATTATAAAAACAAACGTAGAGTAATTTAATACACGGAAGTCATTATAACATGCTCACTTACACGTATATTATATAAAAGTTGTAAAATCTACAAAAATATAAGGGTTAATTGTATCATGTATCTACCCTCAAATATCAAACGTTTACAATTCACTGGGACGGAGGGAGTATGTTTAATCAAAATAGTGCACCAACTTAATCATAATGAGTGGTGATAATGCACATGTCCGCATTGTCGTTATGTCTGTCTTCACAAAGCAGCATAGGCTGACAAACATATTAACCACCATATGTCTATGCCTCAATACAATCGGTCTAGACATAAAGAGAAACCACAATGATGACATGCATTGAGAAAGATTTAACCAAATAGCAATGTGCAGTTCCCTTACTACAAGCCAATTAGAGTCCATGATCATTTAATTTAAGGGATCATTTTTATGATCAGGTAGTTATCATAGCTACTGTAAATACGAAGGTTTGACGTGGTCTAGAATTTAGATTCTACAATCCTCTAACAACAACATAAAAGGACAAAGGCTGAAAAATCAAGCATTCATTAGTTCCAGTTCCTTGGAAGTCTGAGCAATTTCAACAAGCAACCAAAAGAAACGCATTTGAAGCCTACAATGCTGTTTTTTTTATTAAACTGTGGTGTAGTGTTGTGTTGTAAATAGGTACAGATTACCAAAATGTGTTTAGACTTAGAGAACATATTAATGCTGCTCTACATGTGATGACTTTTCCAAAAATTATAATAATAAAAGCATGAAAGAAGATTGAGATCATTGATGCTTTTACCTTTTCCGCAGTTAAGGCTGAAGTACCCACTGTGTAATCTTGTTCCACGAATTTGCCAGTTATACGTTCGGAGTCGGACATGATGCTGCCAGGCTTTTCGCAACTTGATGTTTCAGAGGGATAATCATCATGCAGATACTTACTGCGCTCAATTTGAGAACAGGTGTTTCCTATAGCTCCGAATTCCCAACTTTTTGATCCCATGGCTTCAGATGATGATTTAGCATCCTCGCTTACAAGGCCTTTAGATGGAGACCATAGCTCATCTGCACTGCAAAGACTAGTGTGGCCATCTAGTTCGTCATTGCTGCAAAATCACCACTTGTGAGAATATTTTGTCAGATGAACAGCGTCACAAGACTTCAAAGTTCAGTTGCTTCGGGAAAAATTGTAAAAACAAACATAGAGCAAACAAGTTTTTTTTTTTCTAAAAGCCAAGTACTTTGGACAAAAACTATCAAACTGAAAAATTGACCTTCAATATATTTGCGACATACGTACTAAGTACAGATGATACACAGTCATAAAAAAAGGTACAATGAACCACATATAATCTTCTCTTTTCACCTATAAAAGATT
>JAUEKU010164116.1:0-31011 GCA_032274805.1 Gypsophila paniculata
ATTCCAAAAACTTGTTTGGGAACCCCCGGAATTGGAATTGGAAGGGGTGGGGACGGGTCGAGGCAAGTTACCATGAAGAAAAATTTACAATGATATCGTATAGCGGTGGAGTTAAAATGATGATTTTAAAAAAATATTTTCAAATTTTTTTATTTTTTGTCGAAAAATATGAAGAAAATTAATAGAAGAATTTCAAATGACTACTACTCCTATATACTTAGAATTTGAAATGACCACATTTTGAACTAGGATGGAATTGAGAGGGAATTGAGCCAATTCCAATTCCAAATCCACACCTTCCCCAAACATTGGAATTGGCTCAATTCCGGAATTTAATTCCAATTCCAAGTTCTCAAACACACCATAAGTTCAATTCAATCACATTCCGTCCTAAAAGAACAGAGCTTGACCCTCGTCTAACCATCCACAATGGCACTTCTCATGAAGAGAAAAATGGAGCATGAATAATCACATGAAGAGTGTGCTTTGCAATGGCCAAAAAGTGGGGATTCTTCATGCAATTCTTTGGAAGGGTGAAGAGTGGACCGAAGGAAGAGTAGTGGAGGAAGTGGGACAATGGTGCCTTGACTAGGCTACACGTGGATAGTGGGACAATGATTTTTTTTGTTTGCTGTACACCAAATTAAAGCTAACTCATATTAATGTCTTTCGGATAGTATTATCACACTAATTTAACCCATTTTCTCTTTAGACACTATTAAAAATCTAATAATTAATTTATTATTAAATAAAAAATATCTCAAAATTTAAATTTTTCATTCTCTATAAATAGAGATCAATGTTGTTATACTTTTATCACATTCCACGCTGGTATAATACGTATAAATATTTCGTATATGATTTTGTATCCCTATAATACCCAAATGAATAAATTTAACATTTATTCGTGATATTGATTTATTTTCGTTTAGTGAATATTAATTATTATGTAAAAATGATATATTTGATGTTGGGTGAGAGTGAGGTGGATTATGTGGGATATATTAAAGTATGAGAGAGAAGATGATGAATAATTGTTGTTTTGATGTTAATTGTATGAAGAATTAAAAGGAAGTAATGTGGAAGAAAAGTAGGAGAGAGAAATGAATAAAGTGGGTATGATGAAGAAGATTTGGTAGTTGGGTTGTGGATGGTCTTAGAGCGCCTTGAATTTCACTTACACAATAAGGCTTAGTTAGGATTCTTTGTTCATTAGTTAACTGAGGAAACACCCCCAGGGAAAGGCCAGTAAAATCGGGGATGTGTACTGGGCCAGCAAAAAGAGTTTTGTAGTAGCCTACTACCATTTGCTTCACCTGACTTGGGTCCCAAATCCAATTACCATTATCGTCTTGAAGGCCCTCTATTCTATTGATACGTCTCCTGATAATAGTCGAAAGGTGGAAGTACTTTGTATTTCTGTCACCATCAGTGATTGCATAAATCAATTCTCATATTTTAGCATACTAGTTGTTGGCCCGCGCGCATCGCCCCCAAAAAGGTCGATATCCTGTGCGTTGCCGAGGCGGAAACTTGGTAACGTTTGATTAGAAACAATAACTGAACGTTCTTAGTCTACATCGGATGCAAACACATATAAGAGGAGTGAACTCCATACTACTACATCTACAGATATGATGCTCTAGTAGCACGGACACGCAGGGGTTGTGCCCGTCCGACAAAATGACAATGAGCCTCCGTCGTTGTAGTTGTTGGATGGTGTACATATATTGCCGTTGGAACCTTTGGGGAAAATCAGGTATCACTAATTGGGTCTGCCAGCATGCCTTCAAAGGTTGAGGGTCTGCTGCACACGTTCCTCGCCGGCCAAGATGCATGCCCTCATGCGGGTGAGGCCTTGTGTGTGGGAAGCAGCCCTGCACAACGTAAAATGCATGAGCCTTTCGGTTAATAATGAGGTTCAGGCTATAAAGACAAAGCTGGGGCCGCGCTCACCAATTCTCGAGTAACATTTCTTTTTAAATGAGACAGTTTACAAGCGTAACATTTCTTTTTAACAAAATAACTAAACGAGAAATGCACCAGTATTTGGGTTGCTCAGCCCCATATAAGACTGCTTGTAATGCGAGCAGGAGAGAAATTAACGAGAAGAGTTGTAAACGCTTTAATGGCCGAGAATATTGTCTAAAATCATATGCAGTAGATAACAATTCTAAGTACCTCTGGTCGAAGCATTCGATGTATCTCGACAAGAATATCAAAAGTGCTACATCTGCGCTGGGGATGGTTTTCCAAGGTGAGGAGACCATCAGCATGCACCATATCATATGTTAGAGGGTATGTCGGAAATGCTTCACATCTACACGTTAATACACGGTCTCATCAACTGTGACCCAGTTGATCTGAAAATTTTAATTTCTTTTCATACTAAGTGATGTATCACTTCACCAGCACTTACCAGTCATGTAAAACACCCACAAATCCTCTGCCAAGAATCAAGGGAAGGTAGCTGGACCCGGTTGTGGGTACAACATTCATGACCCACACAGACTTGCCAGTGTCCATTAAAGCACCATTAAAACCACAAAATCGGGCATTCATGTTGAGCACATTCCTGAGCATGTTGTAGGGAGGAGACGGATCCTCGTCCCCAGGTCTCTTTGGATGGTCTGAGAATATTAAAGGTGAGAGAAGCGACCAATAATCATGGATCACAGATTTCCAAATGGTACTATCCTCAACCAATTCTTCTGTGTGGAGTCCTGTATTGTCAAATAAGCTTGTCAACTACACTCCAAAGAGGCGTTCAAACGAGGATGAAAATGTCAGTCAACTATGACAACAATAAGCAAAATCTCATTCTGGCGTTCTGACATTTCACAAATTCCACTTTGGTGACTTAAGTATAACAGAATCAACAGTCAAACTTCACCTAAATTAATGTTTTCAGCAAATATAAAGGTGAATATTCACAAAAATTGGAAAAATCTACTCCACTATGCTCAAAACAGTTAAGTATTTAGATGAAATTTTAGTCACATTACAACCTAAGTCATCAAAGTGAGAAATAAATTAAAACTACAGGTTACAAATTGGTAAGTGAAACCTTATGGTACAAAGTAGAATTAAATCAAACAGGGAACTAAAGTGTAAATTTTCTTTACAATGATGCATCGGTGCAACTTTCCTTGGAATCAACAACATTGAAAGTTAAACCTACCATGGGGCTGGAGCTCCTTCTTATTCAACTTTGCTCGAGAAGGCCAAGTTGTCCGTTCCTCAACAGGAAGCCAACGCCTGCTGTGGGTGCCTCCTATGCATGTTTGGAGAGGTCTATAATATGGAGATTCAATATCTTGACCCTTGCTGCACACAGTAATCAAGCCAACACACTAACAACCCGTTAACCCATAATCAAGCCAAAAGTAATCAAGAGTTTCCGTATAAACAAGAACCTAAGCATCTCATATAAAATAATATTAGGGCCTTGTGGAGAAAAGCGTGACCAAGGAGCATGAGACAAAGTTAGGCTTCTTGTGTATCTCCTTGTTGTCTAACTTCTCACTGCTTGTTGGTGCACTCTTTTCAATCAACAAACATTTAACCAACATGAAAACCTTAAGCTTCAAGATCAAATAACAATAAGAAAATGACACAACACCAATTCAGTCCACTACCAAACAAATATAAGAACAGTCCTTAATTCACTAAGAGGCACTCTAATGGTAAGATAAGCAAGAGGTTTGCCTCTAAAGGAGTGTGTGATGACCCATAACGTCTATACAGCTACGATGATGGCAATCCCAAAAAGTTGACAGACCCTAAAACAAAAGAGCAAGAAATGAAATCAGAAACAAAACCACCAGCAATGCCCAAAAGCCCCTAAGTCGGCACAAAAGTGAAAGCATGATTTGGCAGAATATATAGTGACGGTAAAGAATAGTGCAACATAGTATACATTATCTAATGGACTCTTTACAATTGCCTTGAATAAATGCCATACTATTCAAGGATATTTCAAACAATGTAGACATTTCTGACAGCATTTTGAGTCTACGTCAAATCTACGTATAGTCTTTTACGGACGAACAAAGAGCAGTATTTATAATGCAACAACCCGGAATATATTACCATACATATCAATTCACTCTTGTGAAACAATACACCGTTTTCTATAACCCACAAACCAGCATTTTAAAGACGAATATCGTCCACATTTAGGTGTGGCGAAAAAATTACAACTTGTTACAGGGGAGCAACTTGTTACGTAGTTTTCAAAGTGTTTCACTGAGCTTTGCTGAGTTAACTTGTCAAGCTATTGCACCAGAGGATTACTAACTTATGGGCCCTAATGGATTCAGGTGCTCTTACCGTTCATGAATATGCCCAACGCCTGATCGTTGCTATCCAATGTCTCGAAAACTCACCCCGTGCAACACCAAGTTGATTCCAGGTCGTAAAATATGAACCAAAAATTAAACTTTTCATAAACATGATCTAACTCAGTAAGTGACGGCAAATCTAAACCTAAGCTAAAGTAGCAAACCTAAAGCCTTAACCTAGCGGCCGCCAGGTCAAACCCGTTATGGAACTAATACCACTGAAGGTCCAGCCTTTCCTCATGTTAACAGAGCTAAAACCCCCTTTGCACACAGGTTACCAAGAGTCAAGTTTAGATCACTCACTGGTGAAAAAAACTGAAAAGTAACAATCGCAACTATCGATGAGACTGAGACCTTTAACATATCTACTTCGTCGGATAATGAGGGTCAAGAGTCAGAGGCATCATTAAAATTCAACACTCATAAACTAATGTTATAAAGAACAATATCAACTATTCTTTAGCCAAACTCTATACAAAACCGCGTGTTTCGAGAAGCAGCTAAACCGATGCCCAACCACCAAAAAGGTAATACTGAACTCAATAAGCACGGCATTTGAGTCTCAAAAAACTATTCCTAATCTAATTTCAATTTATGATTAATAAACCCCCAGGAACCGTCCTCAGTTCAATATATCAGTAAAGAAAATGGCTAGTCTGAAACATTACATTGCTCATTGTAGACTAATAGTCCCTAAAATCCAGAGGAACCAGCAACACCTACAACACACCTCAAAGCTTCATCAAACACGCAGGTTAACATCACGTAACCGAATTAATTAAGTAGATCAAATATAGGAACAGTCCCTAATTCACTAAAAGGCACCCTAATGGTAAGATAACCAAGAGGCTCACCTCTAAACAGTGCGTGATAACCCAATGCACCAGAAGCCCCTAAGCCTGCACAAAAGTATGTGATTACCATGATCACTGAGGGTATGGCCATCCCTGAAAAACGTGGCTTGCATCAACTCACCCACAACAAAATCTACTATAGAAATCAATCAAACACACACTCCCTAATTAAAAAAAGCTACTACAGAAATCAACCAAACACCACACTCCCTAATTAACTGCATTTAATTAACAAACCCCCTTAATACCATGGTTTTGGGAACTAATACAAAAAGGTAATTTCATTGATCAATACCCTCGGTGATCAGCATTAAAGTGGGAAAAATAATAAAGTAGAAAAAATAAAAAATGATGTCACCTTAAAAATAAATGACCAACAAATCGTAGGTTAGGCATTTCATCAAGCAGGTGGCGTGCGGCCTCGCACCCATCACTCGAGAGGCTTGAAAACACGGACCTAAACACAAAGACAAACAAAGAACATGTAGATACATAGGTTAAAAATCTAGAACAAACCATAATACAAAATTGGTAGTCAATATATGATTAACAAACCCCCAGGAACCGTCCTCATCACAAAAATGAAAGAAGTGACAAGTACAACTAAAGGCAAAGCAGGTGAGTAAAAGTAACATACGGAGCGAGAAGAAAGATAGAAAGCCAAACCACCAACCCAGATGGTGCTGTATGCTACTGATGCCCCGACGAGGATGTTAAGAAGACATTAATGAAGTTAAGGAGAGCTTAGAGGTGAAGTGAAGATGATACTGAGATGATTTAAGTTAAGGAGAGCTTAGAGGTGAAGTCAAGATGATATTGAGATGAAGCTGAGATGATTTTCAGATGAGGTGAAGCTGAGATGATTTTTAGATCTTAGTTAAGATGAGGTGAAGGGAGAGAGAAGTGTGAAAGTGAAGTTGAAAATGAAGCTGAGAGGAGGAGTGACTGTAAGGTGCAGGGTCAACGGAGAAGCAAAGTCAAGAACACTGTAGACCTGTTCACCCTCTCTCACTGTAGACGGGTGAACAGTCACTTTGGGTTTCTCTCTCTGAAAGTGAAGAGGGGAAGTTGGGGTGAATTTAGGGTGAAGTGAGCCGAGAGTGAGGGTGTGGAGAGGGATTAGTGAGGGTGAAGACTAAGGGTTGGGAAGGGTACGAATTTAGGGTTTGGGAAGGGTAAAGTGTGGGAGCAAATGCACTGTAGATGTAGGAACAGTATTCGGTGCTTCTTGTTTTTTAAAAGGTATGGAAAAAAAAAAAAAAAAAAGAGTATGGAAATGAGGGGAACGTGAGGGATGAGTGAGGGTGAGTTTAGGGTATGGATAAAGAGAGAATTTAGGGATGAGTGAGGGAGTAGTGAGGGAACACTGAGAGTTGAGACTTTAGGGTTTGGGAAGGGTAAAGGGTTTGGTGCGGCACACTGTAGACACGGGAACACTAAATTGAGCCCCTTGTTTTTGAAAGGGTATGGACTAGATGTATTCTAATAGCCCCTAAGGTCTGATATGCGGTATTCTAATGCATAAAGTCTCATATGCCTTATTCTAATAGCCCGTAGGATCTCATATGCGGCATTCTAATAGCATATAAGGTCTCATACTCTCTATACTAATTAATGGCCTGCAGGGTCTTATACACGGGATTCTTTTTATTAATAACTCATAGTCATATGTTGAAGTGCTTGTTGCTAAATGTTGTTAGTTGAGTATATCATGCACCATGTAAGTTCACACTAAATTGTTTTTTCCCTCTAGCATAGTATTAAGGTTTTGTACCTGAATATACCAAGAGAAATAAATCCTTATTAGTTAATAGATACAATCATAAACTACTGCATAAGACAAACAAATAAGTACAACATAAATGCATTCTACAAAATTCATAGCAAAGCATCTACATATTTCAAGGACAAACACACGTAACAATTTAATAAGTTGTTTATCCAGAAACGGTGAACTAAATATTAAGGTGACGTGAATGCTAATTAATCAAATCCCAAAAAATGTAAATATTTCTCACATAAAGAAATACAGAGTATAGGATTACTTATCGCAATTTTCAAGTTTGTAAATTGGTTTACATTTTTTTTTTTTTTGAAAATTTTGTTTGTTTGTTTTTTTTTTTTTTTTTTAAAATTTGTATTTTGAATGTGTGAATTTCGACTTACATATCGTATCTTATTATCAATTGCTATTACCTATTAGGTAGATTGTCTTGAACACTACGTTGAACTATAATTACTTATACCATACACCCATGTATATGTTTCTTCATACACTCAATGTGGTTTTTTTTAACCCTTTTTACATTAATGTAAGTGATAATTTATATTTTAATAATCATAAAATTTAAAATTCATTACCATTATTCATAGTTTTTTCTCCTACAATAGAGACACCATATGATATAGATTGTTGTTTACAATTAAATTTAGTATATGTTCACTAAATTTAATTTACGTGTTCACACCTACGATGCTGATGATCAAGGTGAGAATCATTGGTGAAGATGAGGGTGGGTTAGTAAAAATAATAGTATAGTTCAATGAATACGCAAAATATTGTGTGAGAAGGTCTTACAATAAGTTATTGTGAGACCAATTTTACCGTACCACTTTGAGGTTTTTTCGTACCACATTTTAAACAAATAGTGTCGATTTTATTTGGTATCTAATTATATATCATCCGTACCTATTAATATATTGTACCTATTTTATGGCTTTTAGTACATATTTTAAGTAAAATATGAAATGGTCTCATAGTAATGTTATTGTGAGACCGTTTCACAGGAGACCTGCTACAATGACTATATGTCATTTAGTGTGATATCCTGTATATGACACTAACCTATTCACTTATAAGTTTAGTGAATATTGTATTTTAGTTTCGTGAATATGTGTTATTGTATCATTATATTCATCATAGTTTTAATATTCATTTTAATTTTAATGAATATGTTAGTGTGATTTAATGAATATGTGATGTAATATGATATTCATCACATGGTACCATCATATTTATTTTGAGTTAAGTGAATATATAATCGTGTAGTGTAATGAATATGTGTCATGACTGTTATTTGGTGTGAATATGTGTTGCAATATAAATAAGTTCGAACTATTTCAAATGAAATCTCTATTTGTAGAGTATGATCAATCATGATTTTTGGTATTAGTTTTATTTTATTTTTGATAAAGGAAATCAAAATATAGCAATTGTGAAATAAATAATTGTTTAAAAGTTAACTTTGTAAATAAAAGTTAAGTAAAACTGAATGGGTGTGTGAAAAACCATAATCCTTGGAGTCTGGTATAATTTACAATAATAAACGTTTAAACCTATAATACTTCGTTCGATATGCTAGAAATGTTGTATAAAAAAAGTTTTAAATTGATGAGACCCAAATAAAACGTGAGAGTTTTTTTCCTAATAATTTCCTGTTGGACGTGGTTGGTAAGTGTGTTTTATGCAAATAACTTTCATATTGACAAATGTCATAAAATCCCAAAAGTTTTTCCAAAAATAATAAACTTAAACTTCTATAATTCATACTCAATAAATTAATAAACCTTCAAAATTAATATTTTTTAGGTTCTGATTCGGGTTCGCGTAAGCGTTAAAATAATACGATAATATTTTCTTTTTGCAAACTTCTATATAATTTCCGATCCCCTCATTTCCGATCCTAATTTATTAATTATGAAAATAAAATAGAGATATAAATAAGATATCTGATTGAAATATGTTTATATTGTTTCTTGTAATTTATATCAGGATAGATTTCATCTTTTATTTTCGTCATTGTATTGAATATCTATTTTATACTCACAAAATGATCTACGTATTTGATGTATCATTGTATTTTTGATGAGAACCATTTTTTCCTTCGAAATATTAATAATTAATCGTAATTTGTTAATATACTCATTCTCGTTACCGAATGACGCGCATTGAATATGTTATGTACATTCTTCTAATATGACTGTCCCAGCCATATTAATTGATTGAGATTTAAGTGTACTATTTTATATATAACCATAGACCATGGACCATGGTCTCATATAATGACTTTTGCACCTCATTGCAAATGTGAAAGAACACTACAATATATCTCAAGTTCAATTCTTCTACCCTTTATAATTGAAATGTCTATTTAGCGATTAACTTTTAATGTTTTTTATTTAGTGAACCCTTAAATTTTAAGTTATGCCCCCCATTATGCTTGGTGGCCTTATTTTCCATCTTGCATGCATTGGTAATAAAAATTGGACTCGGTACATTATTGGAAAGGTTGTTCAATACTTTATCATATTCTAAAATTATTTTAAGTTGAGTATATTATTAGAAGATGGGCCATAATTGGTATATTCCTGTGAATTTTTCTATGCTTCTTTGAACTCCACTTTTCTTCTTTTTTATAATTTAGTAATTATATGGTGTTACCGAGTTTTTGCTTGATTTTCATTGTTCGTACTCTTTCCTAATTCATTTTATATGATATCTGTCATGTTACGGCTTTACATACTACGGACTTTATTATTAGTTACTCTGTTTAATAAGTGATTGCTTCCCAACAACTTATTATAATATTGTCTTATATAAGGTTTTTTTGTTAGCATTTTTTTTAAATCAATAATTAACACTAAAAACTTTTGACATCTCCATGTACGTCTCCCTTGTTTCAGTTAAGTCATAAGTTAAACATTTTTATTCCCAATTTTAATAATAGAAAATCTAAATCAAAATGCTACGAATAGCTAATTAGGTGCATTTCCCATGTGAGTTCCACTTGATACCAATTAATGTGAGTTCTACTTGATAGGCCAGGGTTACGTAGTAGGGAGAGTATTAGTTGGATTTATCCACTCATAAAACTTTATCTACTTTTAAGAAGTTTTCAATGGTAAAAGATAGAAATATACAGATAATAATTACGGTTGTTCAATAAACTTGGAGTGTTTCTAGCTCTATTATTTCCTTTTCATTCCGAGTCATATATACTACCCACGTCTCAAATATGATGAAAGACAAAGCTAAGAACATAAGCTGACTTTGAGGTGTACTCAAACTCACAGTGGTAATGTCGAGCTCAACTATTGGGTAATTTTTGATACATAAATGTCTACTTATTGCTTCAATTGAGTTTGAGTTGTACTCAAACTCACCATGGTAATGTCGAGCTCAACTATTTGGTAGTTTTTGATACATAAATGTCTACTGATTGCTTCAATATTCCGATTAATTAGTTTTACAAAAATTCGCACTACATGACATTGATGACAATAAGTTAATCATAGACTTGTAGTTGTTATCAACCCTATGCTATACTCCCAAAGTCGATTCATTGAACAATCTGCTATCATTAATCCGTTGATCTAAAGATTCTAAACAATTAATATTATACCATGTGTGTCATGTATCCTATCAACAGTTTTTGATGAAATCATGTTGTGAGTCAAATCAGACTATTGCGTAAACCCGCTCATACGGACATTGAGAAACCAGTACATAGTTAACATATTGTATGCTTGTTTTTCTCAGGAGTAGACACGTTTAAATAGCCCGAAATAGGTTAATCATCTACCAAATATAATAGCTTCACATTCACCTTGGAATTGAAGTTTTATTCAATTGTCTTCGTATGCTATTTTTATGAGTTTTTAAGGCCAATGGCAATTGGAATTCACGATCTCTTTCTTAAGCACTCAAGGGCACCACAAATCCACAATAGCATAGCTAGCATTATGGATTTATGATATACAATGACCCTACTCTTAATCCTCCACTTATAGTTTAATACTTCCATGAGGTTAGAATCATTTAATTGCCATGCTACTTGCCTACTTATGAAACATCATCCTATTTTTTTATTCTTTATCTATCTTAATTTCAGACACAAGCAATCTTAATCCCTTCAAAGAAACAAATAAGCAGTACGAAACTACCTTTTTATTTTTTTTCAGTTTCTTCCTTTGCTGCCAACTTTTTCACGCTAGCGCCTAATATGAGTACCTGCAAGTAGATAGGTAAACAGGTTAATTAATTTTCATCCAAACAGAATTGGGCACCCGGAAAAACATGCAAATATGCAATACAAAGAGTACAAATCAAGCATCAATCATCATTGTTCAAAATAGAAAAATCATATTTAACAAAAAGCAAAATCATCGTCAATAGTAATAAAACAAATTCATTATAATTATCAAAGGATAGTTGGAAGCTTAAACCGTGGTATTTAAAAACCATAGTGTTAGAGTATTGATCGAATTGCACTTGTAATTTCCAATTGGACTTAATCTTTAATGCTCCGTATAGCTTTTAAGTAGAATTCTAATTTCATTATTTTAATGTGTAGTCTCTTAATCAAACTCTTGAAAGGTCTTTCAAAATAGTTGGAGACTCTAATATCGCCCGAAAAAACTCCTCTTTATATATTAATACTAGATGTTAAGCCCGTCCGCTGGACGGGCCGATATCTAATACCCATGGGTATTGATATGCATTATTCTAATGTTCCGTAAGGTCTTTTACAAAATATTCTAATGACCCGTACTTTTTATGTTCTTTTAATTTTCAAGTAGAATTCTAATTCCGATACTCATCTAAACTCTATCTTAATATATATATATTTTTTTCGTTCAATCTTTAAGTAGGTTTCTAATTCTATTATTCTTTAAACTATATCTTGATACATTTTTAATGTTCTTTCAATTTTTAAGTAGGTTTCGAATTCCAATATTCTCTAAACTCTATCTTAATACATTTTTAATATTCAATTAGGTTTCTAATTTTGATACTCATTTGAACTCTATCTTAGTAGATTTTAATCTCATACACATAAAACTCTATCTTATTACATTTTTTATGTTCTTTCAATTTTCAAGTAGGATTCTAATTCCAGTAGTTCGCAAAAGTTGGTGTCAAACCACATTGGTCGAAAGATTTGGATTCTCAAATTTCAAGTAGTATTCTAATTCCGATATTCAATAGGTAATCTTATACGCATAAAACTCTATCTTATTACATTTTTTATGCTCTTTCAATTTTCAAATAGGTTTCTAATTCCAATATTTCGCAAAAGTTGGGGTCAAACCACATTGGTCGAAAGCGTTTGTAAAAACTTGGATTCTCTAATATTGCCCGAAAAAACTGCTCTTTATATATTAATATTGATGATTGATATATATCATATATGCTGAGAAAAATACAACATATAAGGTTTTCAATGTTGTATGTCCATCGGACGCCCTGCTTGCTGGTTATTCTAGAAGCCTAAACGAACATATATAGAATTAACAAAAAGCTGTAATGCACAGCCGGATTTGACCGCCCCTGAAGTGAACATCCTGGCAGCATTCTCACCAATTGGATCAGTATCCAGAGTTGAAGGCGATCTAAGGTCTGTGCAGTATAACATCCTCTCTGGAACTTCCATGGCTTGCCCGCATGCCACTGCAGTAGCTGCCTATGTCAAATCATTTCACCCTACTTGGTCCCCTGCTGCCATCAAATCCGCTCTCATGACTTCAGGTACATTTACTTTCCATTAATTTCAGGTTCTTTGTTTGTCCAAAAGGATTCACTAGTAACAAAACCTTTATTCAAATATGACAGCGTTTCCGGTGAGCAGTGCTCTCCATGAAGAGGCCGAGTTTGCATATGGATCAGGCCATATAAACCCTTTGAAAGCAGTAAACCCCGGTCTTGTGTACGACGCTGTAGAGGAGGACTATATCAAGTTCTTGTGCAGCGAAGGCCTTACCGAGACACAAATTAGAATAATCTCCAGAACAGACGTTAATTGCAGTTCCAGCGACTGGGATCTCAATTACCCATCCATTGCCCTCCACGCGACAGTTGGTGCCTTTGACACCGTGTTCAAAAGGATAGTCACAAACGTCGGATCACCTAATTCAACATACAGCTTTTCGAGGACTGCCCCAGAGGTTTTGGAAATTGATGTGGAACCAAGTGTACTGTCATTTGATTCACTTGGGCAGAAACTGACATTTACAGTGAGGCTTTCGGGGGCTATTAGCTCAAACACTTTGATATCCACCGATTTATTATGGGATGATGGTGAACATCAAGTACGAAGCCCCATTGTTGTTTATAACTTGTCTTAGCTTGACTTCACTCATCTGATTTTTGCACTAATGTGTATTTTTTTTTTTTTTTTTATTTTTTTAAATTTTTAATGTTTACATAAGACACTTATGTATGGTCAAATGTAATCAGTTTTTTTTGGTGTGATGATTCGTATCAAACTGTATTTATGAAAAAAGTTATTGAACATCTGAGTGAAAATTGTTTTGTTTGTTGCCATATAAATTTTCCGGGAATAGATTGTGTATCCAATACTGATAGTTACATATGTATATGACACCCGAAATAATGCGACCAAGTTTCTAAAAAAATGGAGGTTACTTTATTTATTTCTCGTTTCTAGACTTCTAGTGAAATTGAAGTACTGAAGTAGTCGGCATACGATGGAGTTTTCGTCGCATTCTTCCTCACGGTTAACTTGAAAAAACCTCTTTGTGTCTCTGTGTTGAGGTAAAACTGTGTACATTTCACAACTTATTACCTCGCTATTTGGGAGAACCCTTGAGAAATTGAGCTGATGTCGTTGTTGAGCGTTCATTGGATACTTACGCCGAAATGATTTATTACATTTTAAGTACAATATGAGAGGGATTTGTGTAGTCGGGTTGTGGGATTTGATTTACTCTATTTTCGCGTTTTATAGAGTCGTATTTGGCACAGTTCAGGTCAGTGCTGAACTTTTCACTCTTCAGTGATGATATGTATGTTTTCTATTTGTCATATTCTCTTCAAAAAAAAAAAAAAAAAAAAAACCTCTTTCTCTTAAAAAGTGGAGAGAGAAAATCCCAAAAAAATCCCCAAAAATAAACCAAACCCTAAAATTCAGTATGACTATCCTGATGTAATACATCAGATGACATTATAGTAATTATACAACACTTTCTCGGGTTTCCGCCGCCGGATTCCGGCCAAAAGACACCCTATAATAGAAGAGTGAACCCGTTTGGAAAGTGGCTAACGAAGGTGTATGGTGATCAGAGATGGTGGATATAGGTGGTGAGTGTTTTTCCAGCTATCGGAGTTAAAGTTAGGGCTGAGCATCGGTCCAAGATCGGACCGGAACAGACCAAACCGAACCGGACCGAGGACCGGAACTGGAATTTCCTAGACCGAGGATCGGAACGAAAAGTGTCATGTCCGATCCTGGACCGGCTCGGTCTGGCCCGGTCCGATAAAAAACTGGATTGGACCGAACATTAATAAAAAATAAAAAATAAATTATTTTTTAAGAATTTATTAAAATATTTTTAATAATTTTTTATTTCTTTTCTCTTTTTTATCCTCCAATGAAAATATTAGATGGTTAATTAATTTTTCAACTAAAAAAATTAACAATTATTATATATTTTTTTTAAAAAAAGAAGTGAAAAGACGTATATTCGGTCCATCCGGTCCGGACCGAAAAAACCGGTCTCAGTCCGGTCCAGACCGGAAAACCGAAACTCCAAAATTCAAGGATTGAAGACCGGACCAAATTGGAGCCGGTCCGGTCTCGGTCGGGATCTAATTGTCCGGTCCGGTCCGGTTTTTGCTCACCCCTAGTTAAAGTTGATAGTGGTAATGAGGGTGGTGATGAGGGTTGGTGGAAGAAAAATAAAGTTTAATTTTGAAAAAAATATAGTGGTAGTTTTTCTCCCTAAAATTAAACAACCCTAAATCAATAGTCACCAGCCGCCGGCGGTGGGACGCACCACCTAGTCTGCCGCCGGCGACCACTCATCGCCTGTCACCCTTTTCCTTCCTCCGATCCCGACCCTCTAACAATCAAAAGCACAAGAGCAAAGAAGGTTAATGAGAAATGAAGGATGTATTGAAGGAGCAATGCAGGCTAAGTTACACATAAATCAAGGAGAGAAAGACAAGAAGAGAAATGAGAAGAATGTCAACTCGCGCAACGTACCTGGCAGCAGTAGTAAAGAGTTTCCTCCGTGCAAGCATTGCGGTAAAAAAGGCCATTCCCCTTTTAAATGTTGGAGGAGACCTGATGTAAAGTGTATGAAGTGCAACAAGCTTGGACATCATGAAAGAATCTGCCGAAGCAATTTCCAGTAGAAGATTAATGCCCATGTAGCCAGTGATCTCGAGGAAGAACACTTGTTCGTAGCATCTTGCTTCACGAGTAGGACCTCAAGTGATTGTTAGCTCGTGGATAGTGGTTGTACTAATCACATGACCAGTGACAAAGAACTCTTCAAGGAGTTGGATAAATCACAAGTATCCAAAGTCAGAATTGGAAATGGTGACTACATCGCTGTGAAGGGGAAAGGAACCGTAGCCATCGAGAGTTCCACAAGTACACAATTGATTTCTGATGTTTTATATGTACCGGATATTGATCAAAATCTGTTAAGTGTTGGCCAACTATTAAAGAAAGGGTTTAAAGTCCTATTTGAGAATAATGAATGTATGATTAGAGATGTGAATGACAATGAAGTCATAAGGGTCAAGATGAGAGGAAAAAGCTTCTCGATTGACCCGCTTCAGAAGGAGGAATCTGCTTATTCTGCTACTTTGACCAACACAATGACTTGGCATAAGAGGTTAGGCCATTTTCATCATGGAGCAATGTTACATATGCAGAAAAAGGAATTGGTTCATGGTTTGCAAGGAATTGGTTCATGGTTTGCCTCACATTGAGGGTGATTTGCCTAGTTTCAAAGCATGTCATTATGGTAAGCAAGCACGACTCCCCTTTAAAAAAGGAGCATGGAGGGCTACGAAGAAGTTACAACTTATTCATACGGATGTGGTAGGACCTCACAAAACTCCTTCACTCAATGGAAGTAAATATTACATTGCTTTCATTGACGATTTCACAAGAATGTGTTGGATCTATTTTCTTAGATTCAAGTCAGAAATTGCAAGTGTGTTCTTCAAGTTCAAGCATTGGATTGAGAACCAAAGTGGCGGTAAAATCCAAGTTTTGAGTTCGGATAACGACAAAGAGTATACCTCAAATGATTTTGATAAATTTTGTGAAGAAGCTGGAATTGTGCACCAGCTAACAGCCCCTTACACCAACGGGGTGAGCGAGAGAAAGAATAGAACAATAATGGAGATGGCGAGATGCATGCTTCATGAGAAGGAACTCCCAAAGGAATATTGGACAGAGGCGGCTAGTACCGCTGTTATTTTGCTGAACCGGCTTCCCACAAAAGCAGTAGATGGGAAGACTCCTTTCGAAGCCTGGTATGGTTATAAACCACTTGTGAAAAATCTGAAAGTTTTTGGGTGTTTGTGCTTTACTCATGTACCGCAGGTTAAGCGGGACAAGTTAGATAAAAGAGCTGAGCTTGGTGTATTTATCGGATATAGCTCAACATCTAAAGCCTATAAAGTTTTTCAACCCGACACCCAAAAAATTCTAATCAGTAGAGATGTGAGTTTCATAGAGGATGGGAAATGGAGCTGGAATAAGCATGAAAATCAGCCTATAGAAGCAGAAAATCAGCCTATAGAAGCAGAAAATCAGCAGCCTATCAACTTGAATCTAGATGAATTAGTTGATTACCAACCAGTTCGTGGCACGAGATCACTTGCTGATATATATCACCGAACTAGCAGGTTATTGAGAAGCCAAAAAAGATACTAAATGGAAGGTTGCAATGCAGGAGGAGCTTGCTAGGATCGAAAAAATAAAACCTAGGAATTAGTTGAAAGAAGGCCTGAGCATCAAAAAGTGATTGGAGTGAAATGGGTGTCCTGAAGAAAGGAGATTGCAAATGGGTAAATCAATAAATACAAAGCAAGGTTAGTCGTCAAAGGGTATGCTCATGTTTTTGGTGTCGATTTTTTTGATACATTTGCTCATGTTGCTAGGCTAGATACAATCAGAATATTACTAGCTATAACAGTTGAAAAGCAATGGAAAATCTATCAACTTGATGTAAAATCAGCTTTCTTAAATGGTTTTCTTGAGGAATAAATTTATGTAGAGCAGCCCGAAGGCTTTGCTGTAAAAGGTCATGAAGACAAGGTGTATCGGTTGAAGAAGGCGCTCTATGGCTTACAACAAGCTCCGAGGGCCTGGTATAGTTGGATTGATGAGTATCCTCTGAACTTAGGCTTTGTTAAAAGCCTTAGTGAGTCCACTTTATACATCAAAGGCAACGAAAATGATTTTATTGTGGTCTCCATATGTGTTGATGATGTTTTCGTCACTGGTAGCAATATCAAGCTTATTCAGAAGTTCAAAGAAGATATGATGCGTGCCTTTGAGATGACTAATCTTGGAGAGATGTCTTATTTGCTCGGGATGGAAATTAAACAGAGGGAAGCTGAGATTTTCATCTCTCCACACAAGTATGCTAAAGAAATCCTAAAGAAGTTCCAAATGGAAAACTGCATAAGCACGGATACTCCTATGTGTCAAAAAGAGAAGCTCTACAAGGATGATGAAACTCCAAAGGTGGATGAGTCAATTTATAGGAGCTTGATCAGATGCTTGATGTATCTTACAGCAACATGGCCTGATATCCTATATGCCTATATGCTGTGAATGTTCTTTCAAGATTTATGAATTGTGCAAATGAGTCTCACTTCAAAGCTGCAAAAAGAGTGCTTCGGTATGTTAATAGAACTTTAAGTTTTGGTGTTAAGTTCTGTAAATCACAAAGCTTTAAGTTGCATGGATACTCGGATAGTGATTGGGTAGGATCTTTAGATGACATGAAAAGCACTTCGGGTTTCTGTTTTAGCTTTGGATCAGGAATATTTACTTGGAGCTCAAAGAAACAGGAAACTGTTGCACAATCAACCGCTGAAGCAGAGTTGATAGCAGCTACATCAGCTGTTAATCATGCTATATGGCTAAGGAAGATTCTAAATGATCTACACTTAGAGCAGAAGACGACTACAGAAGTCTTAGTTGATAATCAGGCAACTATAACTATCTCGAAAAAATCCGGTTTTTCATGGAAAGACCAAACATTTCAGCATTAAACTCTACTATGTCAGAGATGTCCAGAAAGATGGTGTAGTTCGTCTTATCTACTGCAAAACAGAAGATCAACTTGCAGACTTGTTCACAAAGCCTCTTTCAAAGGGCCGATTTGAAGATTTACGAGAAAGACTAGGAATTTGTGCCTACTGATGCACGGAGGAGTTTTAGGAGTGTTTGAAGTAGTGCATCAGTAGCTGGTTTACATCACATGTTAGTGTGTCTTTTCTGTTACCTAGTCTTTAGGAGTCTGTTAGTTTTTAGCTGTTACTCTAGTTAGTGTCTTAGTGGCGTAAGTGGCTGATGTTTAGCTTAGTGGTTGCTATTTTCTCTCCTTTATAGTTAGTCTTTCCTTCTCTGAGATTATTGATGAATTGTCTTTGCTTTTCCAGAATTTCCTATCTTTCTTCTTTACAAAACTCGAACACATGATATGAATAATGGTTAGCACCCATGGAATAGTTGACGTCGGTGCAAAGAACGGACAACAACTTTAATTTACTAGACCCACGCAAGAAAAGAAGAAGCAGGAAACGAACTTAGGAAAGGAACTTGAAGGAAATGGAGAAGATGAAATAATAGTCTCTCCGATGTGTAATCCCCCCTTCCCCATCAGGGGCGATTCTAGAATTTTACCATAGGGGGTGCCAAAAAAAAAATTACTCTCGCCTTATGATCATTAAAATAGTATGGAGTATTTCCTAGGTTTCTTCCCATTTACCACCTCGTAACCTTCGCATTAACCATTAATGTGATACCATATTCGGTCTATTATCATACGAAGTACTACTTTACGTGTCAATGAAAAGAGAACATTTGTACCCATTATATCCCATTTTTAAGTGTCTGTTGCCTCAACCTTTTACCTGAGTTCTCAATACCTTTTATTTTTTAAGTACAATATCTCTCTTAAACACTAATATACGTTCTTAATAATTTGTTCATCAACATATCGCCGCCACATCAATTAATAACAAACTTAAATATTATGAACACATCTTAATAATTATATAAGTTCTTTTTGGGTCTTAAACATGTCCCATATACTTACCCTTAGCCAAAAAATACTAATAAAGGAGCCAAAACTATTTTTAAGTGATAGAGTTGCAAGGTTGAATACCAAACTAAATTGGATTTAAAGCCACTATTCAATGATTCTCCATTTTGTCATGTGCAATTTCCGCTCCCCTACTTCTCTCCTTTTCCAAGCATGCGCCCTACACTACTTCATCTTCCCTTTACCCCTTCATTTCTTTATACTCCGTAGGTGCTTCTCTTGCCCAAATAAGATGAGTTCGTATTTGGCTAAAACTGTGCAAATCAATGTGAAGAATTCATCGTTAATTTAGAACGACCCTTACAAACACACCATTGTTGAAACTATTAGAAACCCATTAATACTTGTTCTTTTAATATAACTTCTACCCCATCAATCCATCTTTATTTTCCTCTCATTACTCCCCGAAATGGACATTTCTAAAGTATACATATAAAAAAAACTCAAAATTTGCAAAAATTTCCCCAAAAAAGTTATGGGTGCCATAGCACCCGTGGCACCCACGCTAAAAACGCCCCTGTTCCCCATGTTGTTATTGTAATTTGTTATCTTAAGTCGTTTTGTATAGTTCCGGGTATAGTTAACCAGGAACACCTAATGTAATAACTTTATCTTTACTTTTGCCAAAAAAAAAAAAAGAAAAAAAAAGACGTCTCATATTAATCTTCATGAGTGTTTTCAATGTTTCCCCTTCAATTTGCATTTGTAAGATTCATTTTTTTGATACATTGTTTATTAGCTTTTTATTTTTTATTTTTTTCTTCTGGTTTGTACCAGGGCATCTGACTAATCCTCTCGCCCCGTGATCTCCACTTGAGGGTTAAAGGCGGGTTAAGGATCTCTTTCCATTCGCAAAGGTTGAGATTTGAACTCCCAACCAATTGATTAAAATGACAAAGTGAAAGTCCAGCAAACCAAGACCATTTGATTACATTGGTCACCAGTGTAATGTTGGCCAAATACATCTTCAGTCGTGCTGAAATGGATTAGTTTTTTTCTCTTTTTTTTTTTTTTTTTTAAAGACACATTCCTACCATCATTATGTTGGTCAAATACATTTTCAGTTGAAATTCTTTGATGTGTATTAATCTATTAGAGGTGGATTTATTTATATATGGTGAAATGGTATTTTTGCCTTCAAATTTCACGATAGAGTAGTCAACTTTTTTTTTTTTTTTATTAGATAGTAGTACAAAAATGGTATGGTGGGTGTACTAAGGCCGGTATAATAGCTCTTCTTTTAGGCAACACTGGTCAAAACTATCCAAATCAGAATGTATAAACCTGTCAATGTCTAACAGTCTAACTATCTGTGAATGGAGTTGGTCCTGTGAGACGGTCACACAGTAAGATATTGTCAGATCAATTCATCTTTTGGGGTACCAAACAGTATAAAATGGGTACGAATGATATTAAATAACTTATACGAATATATATCAGCATCCAAAAGATAGGTACGAAAGTCACATAATATGGTACCACACTAAAGGGTAACGTACCATTTTAGAAAGTGGTACGGCAAAAATGGTATGACAATAACTTGTCGTAAGACCGTTTCACACAAGCTTTTGTGCTGTGAATGTAGGTAACAAGAACAACATTGCTATCATGCCTCAAAGATTTACGCTTGTGGCAAAGTAGGAGAGTCGAATACACGGAGCCTTACCTCAATGTTAACGTCTCAGAGAGGCAGTTTTCTGATTATCCATAATGAAAATTGCGTTGAACATCACATCAGTCGATCTGGGAGTTCATAATATAAAACATAGTAAGTCGTTATGATTTATTCCATCATTTTGTAAATTAATGGTAGGATGAAAGACAACCATTTCCTTGGTTATTAATAACTCTGCTGACCTTGTTTTATCAACTTGTTTTTTTATTGGTTAGATGCATTCAGTACTGCATTATGAAATCATCAACAGGGGAACAAAAGTCAGCTGAGAATATAGGGAAACATTCTTTGGAGAAATTTTCAAGTGCCTACTTGTTAGTACATTTCTTCTGAACTTCTGTATAAATCTCTCATGATGTTATCAGCTTATTTGCCAAGCAACAAGAAAGGTTCCATAGTGAATCTGGTAATATCATCGAAACCAGGAGATTAAAACACGGGCTGATATAACTATATAAGCTTACATTGATGGCTAAAGGATTGTTTCCTTGCGCTCTGCATGTTTTCGTACTCAGCCTGATCGTTACCTTATGGCTTCTCGCGCCAGTTCAAGCTGATGATCATGAGAGAAAGGTAAACATATTTTGCGAAATGCTACATTGATTTACTAATTGGTTACATGATGTTGTTGAATGGTTTGAATGTTTATTTGGTGAATTTCGTTTTTACAGGCTTATATTGTGTACATGGGTGACAAAGCCTTGCCTCATATCCCTATAGTAGACACTTACCTCGACATGATAAAGGAGGTTCTTGGAGGGTAAGGACTCAAACTACTTTCCGATATTGCGTTCCTCTTCATCTAAATAATTATGTATGTACACGTACCAGCCAGTTGCGCAATGCAGCCAGTGGCGGAGTAGATATTGGTGGCGGTTAAAACATAGATTAAAATCCGAGGGAGAGGGAGAGGGAGGACATGTAAGACAGTTAGAAAAAGATTGAATAGTTTTAACCAAAAAGATGCTAAAATGTTTGGATTTCCTAGCAACAATGTAAGATTTGTAGAGGGAATACAAAATCTTTGTTTGCCAGAAAATGCTACAGAGCGTCAAATAAAAACACGATATTTTAGCCTCTATTGCATCAGGTGCCCAGTGGTTCCATTGATCTAAGCAGTTTCATCTGAACTAGGCCGCTCTCCACCGTTGATGTAAGATGTACTAATTATATGTATTAACTTATTTTCTAGGGAGGTTCTACACCTTATAAAGGCTGCAGAATATCTGCTGTATCATTTCAAGAACTTCAACGGATATGTGGCACATCTAACAGACAAAGAAGCAGAGTCAATCGCAAGTAAGCTAGCTAATTAACGACATTATGTTTATTAATCTCTTAAGTTTTTTGTGAATGCGAAAGAGATATTACGTGTTGTTATCGATGCTGATGAGTCAGTGTTGATACAATTGCTAGAAATGGCCGGAGTGGTGTCTGTATTTCCCAACAGAAAGAATCGCCTTCACACAACCAGGTCATGGGATTTCATGGGTGTCCCTTTGGATGTCGAGAGAAGCAGTTTTGAGAGCGATGTCATTATTGGCGTGATTGACACAGGGATCTGGCCTGAATCTGAGAGCTTTAGTGATGAAGGCCTCAGTCCACCCCCTGCAAAATGGAAGGGCCGTTGTGATACTGCACTTAACTTTGCTTGTAACAAGTAAGAATATATCATGAATGATTCATGACTGGTCTTTAGTTACATCATGAATGTATACTCTATATATGCCATCCGAAAATCCTGGCATCGCCTTTTTATGCACTGTTTTGATAACAACTACATGGATGCAGCAAAATAATAGGGGCGCAATACTTCAGAGCAGATGGCAACGTCAGCGAGCATGACATAGCATCGCCAAGAGACTCAGATGGGCATGGTACCCACACAGCATCTACAGCAGCTGGAGTCGCAGTAAAGGGGGCAAGCTTCCTAGGCTTAGCAGAAGGGACAGCTCGAGGGGGCGTACCATCGTCTAGAATTGCAGTTTACAAGGCCTGCTGGTCAGATACATGTTGGGATGTTGATGTCTTGGCTGCATTTGACACAGCCATATCTGACGGAGTTGACATTATCTCAGTCTCATTAGGAGGATTCTCAGATTTATACTTCCACAACCCGGTTGCAATTGGAGCATTTCACGCGATGAAGAAGGGAATCCTGACTTCCTCCTCTGCTGGAAATGATGGGCCGGACCTTCAAACTGTTGGTAATTTTGCACCTTGGCTTCTTACTGTCGCAGCTAGTACTATCGATCGCAAGTATATCACTCAGGTCAAGCTTGGTAATGGTATGCTCGTCCAGGTTAGTTACTCAACCAACTAGGACGACCTCTTTTACTTGAACAAGAAATCTTGGTTGTGCATAATAAGTTGGCATTGGCATTGGCATTGACATTGCCTTGTTTTCATATCGATGCAGGGAATTTCACTGAACACATTTGATCCACAAGACAAGACATTTCCTTTAATTTATGGAGGAGACGCGAAAAACACTTCCTATGGACAAGAATATACATCAAGGTATGTATAAGAGAAGCACTGAAGCATTCATTATTCAGTGTGCTTTGGAGCATCATACATGATGTCTGATTATACTCGGTGGTAGTCGGTACCAAGGCCAGGGTGCTTAAACTATATTTTGCGTTATTCATGTACTTGTGCAGGTTTTGTGACGAAGACTCATTGAATAAAACACTGGTTCAAGGCAAGATTGTTATATGTGACTCTTGGATCGATGGCAGAACAACCTTCATCGCTGGCGCGGCTGGGCTAATAATGCGGGATCTGGTTCCTCATGATTCTCCATATATTTTCCCTCTCCCTACATCCGACCTTGGGGAAAATGACGGTGCCAGTGTTGTCTCTTACGCTAGAAGCTTTACAAGGTACTATAATGTTCGTCCAGACAAGGACCTTCCTTCGTTTAGTAAATTTTGGCACAAACATATAACAGATGCATATTTTCTCGCATTGTAAAAACTAAAAAGTCTCAAAGGAGACAACCAAAAATTAGGACAAAATTTTGGGACAAAAAACCATGGTACAACAGAAATCAAGAAAAAACGAGTTAGTGTTACGCATTGGCTATGGAGCGTAAAACATTGGAATTTTTCGATTTTTTTCTTCAATGTCGAGTCAGTTTTGGATTGATAATGGACTCATTAACGCCACCCTGGTGCAGTACACCATATGGAACTATACTAAAAAGTGTCGCAATCAACGACGAGTCTTCCCCAACAGTAGTCTCATTTTCTTCCCGGGGTCCAAACCGAATATCACCAGGAGTCCTCAAGGTAAGATTAAAAGCCATCTATTAGAACTATTAAGAATACTACAGTACAACTTCGATAATGTTTTTATTCATTGATCGAATGTATGGATTGGATATCAATTTATTAGCCGGATTTAACCGCCCCTGGTGAGTCCATATTGGCGGCATACTCCCCTATTGCAACTGTGTCCGTTGAAGGCGATCCAAGGTCCGTGAAGTATATCATTATGTCCGGAACTTCCATGGCTTGTCCACACGTCTCTGGAGTAGCGGCTTATGTCAAATCATTTCACCCTACTTGGTCTCCTTCTGCTATCAAATCTGCTCTCATGACAACCGGTACGTGTTTTGTGAACTGCTTGCTTTCTATGCAACTCTTGATGCAATTTTTATTATGGGTTATTCGAAAACAATCCCTTTGTGTTGTTAACACGGTAGCTAGTAAGGTTGCGTATACCTAACTCCCATGAAGGCCACCATTTCCGGAGCATTTGAGAGGCACTGTTGTAATGCTGTAATTACAGATAGAAGGCATTAGAGTCATGACTTTAATAAGCCCGTGTTAATAAATGATTAGTTCTAACAAGTTCTCGTATTTGTGCGTTCATCAGCCTTTCCAATGAGAAGCGCCTCCAACGGAGAAGCTGAATTTGCGTATGGGTCAGGCCATATAAACCCTCTAAAGGCGGTGAAACCAGGTCTAGTCTACGATGCTGAAGAAGCCGACTATATCAACTTTTTGTGCAATCAAGGTCTGAATGCAACCGAAATCAGACTAATCTCGGGAACAATCAACAGTTGCAGCAACACGAGTAAAAATGGAGCTCATTATTGTGACCTTAACTACCCTTCAATGGCGCTCCCTACAAGTGCAGGTGCCTTTGATGGCATATTCTACAGGACAGTCACAAATGTCGGATCCCCAAACTCCACTTACCACGCTTCAGTCACGACTCCAGAAGGGCAGGCGTTAGCGATCAAAGTGCATCCAAGTGTTCTGGTATTCAAGTCTTCAGGGGAGAAACTATCTTTCAGTGTTCGAGTTACCGGAAGTATCGGTTTGAGAGGACTCTTTTCTGCATCTTTAGTTTGGGATCATTGTGAGCATCAAGTTAGAAGTCCCATTGTTGTCTACAATTTGTCATAGAAGCAATCCAAGTTATTCAATTCATGCTCTTTGTTTGGTGACTTGTGTAATTGTTGTAAACCTCATTTCTTTGATGTCTTAATTCATATGCATCATAATTGTGATGCTAATTCATGTATTGAATTATTTTATAATGTTTTTTTTGTCAAAAACTTCGTTAATTCGTACTAATACTTGTGTTTTTTTTCCGACATGTTTCATTAAAATAATTTTCACATATATAACCCAAATGTGGTGCTCATTGTTAGAGCTACCTAACATTCTGTTGTCTCATTTAGTTGTATGATTAGTCTCCTTAATTTTAAAGATGAGAATAACATCGAGGATATACATTTTGTATGGTCAAATGTAACAATTTTATGGTGTTGTGTCTGTGTCAATCTATTTCCGTGAATACGTTACTGAATTCCCGAGTGGAAATTGTGTTGTTGGTTGTCACATTTTTGACATAGATTGTGTAAAACTACTGAGGGTTATTTTTTCAACTGATGGTTTACATATGAATCACATAATATAGCAATGCTACACCATTATTAAAACTGAAAGTTTTCGTATTGCTACACCAAAATGATTATTGTGCATCTTTTTGGAGGAAATTAAGTTGCTTTTGATTTCTATAGTTTTCTGTATCGTAGGGTCGGGTTTTGCACAGTTCAGGTTAGAACCAAGCTCGTCTTCTGTAATGATCGATAGGTATGTTCTCGGCTTTTCATCGTATTAATACTGTTACACCCATGGGTGGAACGTATGTTCGAGGTTTTCTAGTAAATACAGTTCGTCGTTAGCAAGTCATGGTGTAGACTTATATAGCCTTGGAAGAGTTACAGCACTGTAATGTTGGAAAGACTCGGTCAATGTGGAATGGCAGTTTCGCCATGAAAACTTCTTGGAAGAGAAGTCAACTTGATGATCATATCAGATACAACAATGGCAGTTTTCTGATGATCTATACTCAGCATAATGAAAATTGAGCATCACATCAGTCGACCTGCGATTTTATAATATAAAACAACTAGTAAGTCGTTATGCTTTATTCCATCATTTTATAAAGACAACCATTTCGTTGATTGTTTAATAACTCTGGTGACCTTTTTTTATCAACTTGTTTTTTTTATTGGTTAGATGTATTCAGTACTGCATTATGAAATCATCAACAGGGGAACAAAAGTCAGCTGAGAATATAGGGAAACATTCTTTGGAGAAATTTTCAAGTGCCTACTTGTTAGTACATTTCTTCTGAACTTCTGTATAAATCTCTCATGATGTTATCAGCTTATTTGCCAAGCAACAAGAAAGGTTCCATAGTGAATCTGGTAATATCATCGAAACCAGGAGATTAAAACACGGGCTGATATAACTATATAAGCTTACATTGATGGCTAAAGGATTGTTTCCTTGCGCTCTGCATGTTTTCGTACTCAGCCTGATCGTTACCTTATGGCTTCTCGCGCCAGTTCAAGCTGATGATCATGAGAGAAAGGTAAACATATTTTGCGAAATGCTACATTGATTTACTAATTGGTTACATGATGTTGTTGAATGGTTTGAATGTTTATTTGGTGAATTTCGTTTTTACAGGCTTATATTGTGTACATGGGTGACAAAGCCTTGCCTCATATCCCTATAGTAGACACTTACCTCGACATGATAAAGGAGGTTCTTGGAGGGTAAGGACTCAAACTACTTTCCGATATTGCGTTCCTCTTCATCTAAATAATTATGTATGTACACGTACCAGCCAGTTGCGCAATGCAGCCAGTGGCGGAGTAGATATTGGTGGCGGTTAAAACATAGATTAAAATCCGAGGGAGAGGGAGAGGGAGGACATGTAAGACAGTTAGAAAAAGATTGAATAGTTTTAACCAAAAAGATGCTAAAATGTTTGGATTTCCTAGCAACAATGTAAGATTTGTAGAGGGAATACAAAATCTTTGTTTGCCAGAAAATGCTACAGAGCGTCAAATAAAAACACGATATTTTAGCCTCTATTGCATCAGGTGCCCAGTGGTTCCATTGATCTAAGCAGTTTCATCTGAACTAGGCCGCTCTCCACCGTTGATGTAAGATGTACTAATTATATGTATTAACTTATTTTCTAGGGAGGTTCTACACCTTATAAAGGCTGCAGAATATCTGCTGTATCATTTCAAGAACTTCAACGGATATGTGGCACATCTAACTGACAAGGTAGCAGAGTCGATCTCAAGTAAGCTAGCTAATTAACGGCATTATATGTTTCAGTATCTTAAGCTTTTGACAATGCTGTCATTCATTCTGATGAGTTGGTCTTAAATGAAACTCTAGAAATGGCTGGAGTGGTGTCTGTATTTCCTAGCCGGAAGAAAAGCCTACATACAACAAGGTCATGGGATTTCATGGGCTTCCCTATGGATGTCAAAAGAAGTAGCGTTGAGAGTGACGTTATCATTGGCATGTTTGACACCGGTATTTGGCCTGAATCTGAGAGCTTTACTGATGAAGGCCTCAGTCCACCCCCTGCAAAATGGAAGGGCCGTTGTGATACCGCACTTAACTTTGCGTGTAACAAGTAAGACATGCCCGTTCTATTGAGTTAATCTATTCGACATTTATGCTGACGAGTGATGTAAATTGTAAATGATGTTGCTTACGATTAGATTTGAGAATTGTCAAATTCACGGTTTATTTTGAGATGGTGCCTTAGCATTAGAATTGTGCCAAAAAAATAGCTAGATTTTGGTAACAATACTGATACTGTATTAGTATTAATGCAGCAAAATAATAGGCGCACGATACTTCAGAGCTGACGGCAACATCAGCAAGATTGACATAGCATCACCAAGAGACTCAGAAGGGCATGGGACTCACACAGCATCCACGGCAGCAGGAAGAGCTGTGGATAAGGCAAGCTTCTTAGGGCTAGGCGAAGGGACTGCTCGAGGAGGCGTACCTTCAGCTAGAATTGCGGTCTACAAGGTCTGTTGGTCAGATACTTGCGCCGATGCTGATATACTGGCTGCATTTGACGCAGCTATATCAGATGGGGTTGACATAATTTCAATCTCAGTTGGAGGTAATGTTCCATTTCCCTACTTTGAGGATTCGATTGCCATCGGATCATTTCACGCGATGAAGCATGGAATATTTACGTCCGCCTCTGCTGGAAATGAGGGCCCAACCCTTTCTACTATTACCAACTTTGCACCTTGGCTTCTTAGTGTGGCTGCTAGTTCCACCGATCGCAAGTTTGGCACTCAGGTGAAGCTTGGTAATGGCATGGTCGTTCAGGTTAGTAAGGCGACTTCTACTACCACTTTTTTCCCAATGCCTCAGTCAAGCAAACCACCTTAATATGCATGCCGCAACTCATACATGTTTAACACTACCTGTGACCAACCATCGGTCCAATTGACCAAAAATAACCAGGCCCGAATGACCTTTTTGCCAGCCGCAACCAGGATTGTGCTAATAGCATTTCGGATGGAGCCAAATACTCATTAGTCTTTGATCCTGGGATATAACAAAATGACTTGCTAATCTGGTTGCATTTTCTAATTTTATTGTAAGGTAGTGATCATAGATGCAATATCGCGACATAATCTCTTGCTGTTAACAAAATGAGTCGCTAATGTGATCAAAGATGCAATATCGCTGCATTTTGGTATTTCAACATCTCTTGTTTTCCTTTTGATGCAGGGAATTTCACTGAACACATTTGATCTACAACACAAGATGTTTCCTTTAATTTATGGAGGAGACGCGCCTAATGCTACATCTGACTATGACTCAAGGTAACAAAAGCGACATTGTCCGCGATTACACTTAATATTTTGTACAAAAGAATGCTTAAACTACTTAATACAGGTATTGTCAGGAAGACTCATTGAATGCGACATTGGTTAAAGGCAAGATTGTTATATGTGACGGAATTATTTCCGGCAAAGGACCTGTCATTGCTGGTGCTGCTGGGATAATAATGCAGGGTCTGGATGATCAGGATGCTCCATTTTCTTACCCTCTCCCTGCATCTTACCTTACCGTGGATGATGCCACCCGTGTTATTGCTTACGCTAGGAACCTTACAAGGTACAGCAACGCCCTACCGCTGTCCTCTATTAGCGGGGAACTTGCTGTAACCTGAATTATTCCTAAACTTGCTTTGACATTCAATTAACTCGACCCTCATGTGTGTATATATGCAGTATGCCATATGGAACAATACTAAAAAGTGATGAAATCAACGACCCAACGTCCCCTACCGTCGGTTCATTTTCTTCCAGGGGTCCAAACCCATTTTCACCAGGAATCCTCGCGGTAAGATCATCTACCAGATAAACTATGAATCGAATTATGAATCGTATGCTTAAGGTAATGACATAAATGTATTGGACGACAATTTAGCCTGATTTGACCGCCCCTGGAATATCCATCTTGGCGGCCTACTCGCCTATTGCACCTTTGGGTGTAGACGATCCAAGGTCTGTGCCGTATAACATAATCTTTGGAACTTCCTGATGGAATTAGAGAAAAGGTTTCATTGTATTAGAATTGCATAATCAAAGTGATGTACATGGGACAATTTATAGTGTAGTGCAAAGTCTAAGAACCCTAAACCTATCACTCTAGCAGCCGTGTATAATGGCAATAGTAAAGTTACAATATTTACTTAACTAAATTAGGAGATAACCTAATATACACAATGCTATATAATCAACTAGAAGATCACACTAGGAATATTCTCAATACGCCCCCGCAAGATGGACGTCCGTAGGGCAAGTCCAATCTTGATGAGTAAAAGATGTGGGATTCTTGATGACGGGTCGCGCCGATGCGCGGGGTGACTTTGTTTGATGATGACCCGCGCATGCATAAGCCACTGTCTCCTCTGTTTTGGCTGCTCTGTTTTCGTTGCCATTTCTTCCCGCTTTGCTTCTTCTTCTTGCTTCCCCTTCTCCTTGCTCGCAACCATGGTGGCTGGTGGTGGGTGGAGTCAAAATATGGAGGAGATGGAGACGGTGGTGGATGTGTGGTGATGGCGATGGAGTGGTGTGTGTGGTTGTTGAGAGGTAGGAGTGGATCGGTGGTTGTGGTGAATGTTGGTGGCAGGAGTGGATCGTATATGGGGTGGTGTGTGGTGGTTGAATCGTGGCTGTGGTTGTGTGTTGTGTGTTGTGTGTTGTGTGTTGTGGACTGTTGGTGGTTATTGGTGTTGTGTTGTAAGAGATGAAGTATGGTCTCATACAAATAGAAGGGGAGTCGGTGTTGGTGAATTGGTGAAGGGCTGGTGGAGACGGTGGTGAAATCGTGGTGGCTGGTATGAGAGTGTGGTTGTTCGTGGGTGGTTGTGGTTGTAATGGTGGACATAATAAAAGTTGTCATTACCCAAACATTGGTTGTAGGGTAAGTCGGGTTTTACTTTTTGTTTTGTGGTGACCAAAATGGTGGTGGCCAAAATTTGATCGTGGATATGGTTTGATGCAATTCAAGGTGGTGGCAGCGGAATATGGTGGTTGGATCTAACTCCAAGACGTTAGCCTTTATCAAGAGCACGAAGCTCTGATACCATGATGGAATTAGAGAAAAGGTTTCATTGTATTAGAATTGCATAATCAAAGTGATGTACATGGGACAATTTATAGTGT
>JAUEKU010164117.1:0-20485 GCA_032274805.1 Gypsophila paniculata
TAAAATTAATAAATAAAGTAGGAGAGAGAAGATGATGTTGAATAAAAAAGGTTTATATGGAGAGAATATTTATCCATTAATATATGTATGTTTTGTAATGGAGAGAATATGATGGATTGTTTGAAATAGTTAATTTTAGGTCCTACAATGAAGAGATTTTCTCTCCATTGATAAGGATGCTCTAAGACCACATGCTTTAGCACCCAACAAAATGACATCACCATTATGATCTCTTACACAGTAGCCCAAAGCCGCTTTATTATCTATTAATTTAGATCCATCGAAATTAAGTTTTAGAAAATCAATTGGTGATTTTTCCCAAAAAAATGTTCTTCTTGTTAATACTAGAATTTCTATGAGCACCCCCCATTTGATGAAGATTGTGTTCATCCGGGTTGTTCAAATCAATGAATTTAGATTCGTTTCATGTCTTAATTCCATTATTACAATAATTCACAATAAGCATATTGAAATTAACAAGGATATTATTAAATATATAATCATTTCTGTGAAACCAAGAATTCCACCAAACAAACACAATTTTATTGAACTCGATTATTGGATGTATGGAAATTAAAGCATGAGCCATTGTTAGATGGATAGATAGATCGCAGATGTTAAAAAAAATATCTACTTTAAATCGTTGTTTAAAGGTTTAAAGTAGCATTTTTAAATCTTAAAATAAGTACTTTAACTCTTAAAATAATTTTTTTTATTACGAAAAGATCGAACAACGATCGCATACAAAACTTAGTCGAAGTGTCTGTACTGAGTCACTACTTGAAATACCTACCCAACCACTTTGAAACAGTAAAATAAAATATATGATCCTACCCGAATATGGAAAGTGTGTAAATAACAAGCAACTCCGTACAACAATGTACAATGAGGACGTTACGTTTGTCAGGGTACTTTTCAGATTTCACATGCTCCGATGCTCGTTTGATTTTTGTGATTACTTTTTTTTGACATATTTGAGTAATTTGACCACATGAAATTGAGATCGAATCATATTTCAAATATTTGAAAATTCTAAAATCATACTCCGTATTTATTTGTAGTTTAATTAAGAGTTTTTTTGTCAACAATTATCTAATATTTTGTACATTTTTCAAATAACTACCTAACTTTTTAACTTTAAATCATAACTACTTAACATTTACATGTTTTTGTCGTTTACTACCAAAACTTAATTTCCGATAATTTTTGAGTCAAACTCAGGCGTTGACTTTGACTTGCACGTGACATTATATTTTCCGTCCCTTTTTTTTTACTTCCCTAACTATTTAACCATTCATTTCCTTATTTTAACCTAATTTTTACCCCAATATCCCCAATTACCCTCAATTTCTTATCCCTTCTCTCTTAAATTCTCAACCCTAATTCCTAATTTCCCTCCCATCAACAATGTCAAGTCACTCTAAAAATTCATTAAATGCATTAAACCAAAAAAAAAATTGATAACCACAAAAATACAAATCGAAAGTAGCACTTAATTTCATGCTTTTGAATAATTAAATACAGCACTCAATGGAACTTCACGCAAAATTAATAAAGTGACGATCAAATTTCATTAATCATTACAACACTTTGAACAAATTGCAAAATTGTACTATTTTTTTATCAACAAAGCAGGAAGAATATAATAACTTACTTCTCTTGAAAGCACAATCGTCGAACTCGTCATTTAAGAAGACGTGAAATTCGATTTTCGTACAAATTATTTACAGTTTTTTTGGGGAAGATTGAGGGTAATTAGGGTAATTGAGGGTAATTAGGTAAAAATTAGGTTAGAAATAATTAGGGTAATTGGGGATATTGGGTAAAATAGTTAGGGAAGTAAAAAAAAAGAGGAAAAATATAATGTTACGTGCAAGTCGAAGTCAATGCCTGAATTTGACTCAAAAATCACCGGAAACTGAGTTTTGATAGTAAATGACAAAAACATGTAAATGTTAGGTAGTTATGATTCAAAATGAAAAAGTCAGGTAGTTATTTGGCAAATGGGCAAAATGTTAGGTAGTTGTTGACAAAAAAACTCTTAATATAATAAAAACATAAACACATAAACCCTAGCTTTTTTTCATAAGGAGAGTTTTATTATTGAATGTTGTGGTTTACATAGATTAAGGTGTGGTATTTATAATACTTCACATTCTAATAAACCTTAGCCGGTAGTCGTCATATTAGATTGGGCCTCTAAGATATCATAATACTTTTTACCCTCCAAAGTCCCACCATCTTAGCTAAAAAAACCCTAGTAACTTTAAAAAAAAAAAAAAAAAAAAAAAAACTCATACATGGCAAAAATGTGAGTAAGTTGGTTAAAAATAATGGAAAAAGCGTTGAGCACTAAACCAGCTTTTTTTGTAACGCTTACGATCAAAATGTTGTAAAACTGACTCCACTAAATCAATTGGTGCCAAAGAAAGTGAATTGGCGTGCTCACTTCCCCGAAGTTGTCTTCAACCAATGTCAAGGAAACTGTTATGCAGTTCATGTTTAACGCAATTTGCGTACTTTTGGAGCTATGCTGGGGAAGAAGCTCGTGTTATCACAAGACGATTTAATGACGAGTGACTTTCGGAATAGATCTAATGGAGGACATGTGAAGTTTGCCCTTCAACACTGTATGTTGCGTGGTGTTTTCGAGCCTCGATGCGAGGAAGACTTTTTCCCGTCGTTTGGCGAGCGAGTGCCTTTGTCGGGTTACTTGAGAGTGCCACCATACAATGAGGAATTTCTAATTAGGGCCATTGCCCAACAGCCAGTCATCCTCTCAGTCCATGTTGGTCCTCTCTTCAGGGAATACCGAGGGGTAATTTTGTATTTTTATATTTTTTTATTTTATTTCATAAGGAGATAATTTTTTTATTTATTTTTAAGTTTGCAACGTAGGGTATTTTTCGAGGCGACGAGTCAAAGATGCAGCTAAGCCATACTGTTACCGCCATCGGGTATACGGAGGACTCGATTCTGATTGAGAACTCGTGGGGCAGTGAGTAGGGAGAGGGTGGCTACATGAAATTAAACATCAAACATGGCCAAAGTGGGAAGGAGTTGGTTAAGAACAATGGAGAGGGCGATGAGCATCAAACAAGCTTTGTGTAAAGCTTATGATAAAGACGTTGTTTTACTGCCAACTCTTAATCAATAGGTACCCAAGAGAGTCAATTGGCGTGTTATCTTCCCGCAAAATGTTTTCAAGCGATGCCGAGCAAACTGCTACGCGGTTCACGTTGAACGAAATTTACGAATGTTTGGAGCAATGGTGGAGAAGAAATTGGTGATATCGCAGGACGAATTAATGACGAGCGATTTTAGGAATAGGTCGAACGGAGGAAATGTGAAATTTGCCCTTCAGCAGTGTTAATATTTCGAACGACTAAATAAGACTACCACCTTGGAACAAGGAGTATCTCGATCATCAGCGCTGTTGCCCAACAACCTGTCTTAACCTATATTCATGTTGGTCATGTATATTTTAAAGTGACGAAAAGTCACTTGTACCCATGAAATTGAACTACATGGTCACTTTCATGGGATATATATTGTTAAGAACTCGTGGGGAAATTAGTCGAGAGAGAATGAGTTCATTCTCTTAGCGAGAGGGGCAACTGGACAGAGTGGACAAATTATATTATGCTTCCTACATGTCATGTTGCCACGAAAATCTTCGTGGCTATTTATAGCCACGAAAATCCATCGATTTGATGCACTTTTGATACCATGATAAGTTGTAGTAGAAGAGAAATGTTGATTATTGTATTATGTCGAATTGATAGAGTAGATGATTACAAAATTTATTATATATCTTAAACTAATCTTACGAACTAGAATATATCCCCTAAAAAAGAAATTATAAGGATGGTCTTATACCATAATAATATTAATTAAATAAAAGAATTCCACTAACTAGAAAACAAATCTTAAAGGCATAAACAAGTAATCCCTTTTTACCCCAACGCCCCACTATCATACCAACAAAACTCTACCAAGTGGGAGCCACAAAATTAAATACTCCGTACTTGACCAAAAACAACTCAAAAAAAAGTATATAAGATCTTCTCTTTATCTTTCCCAAAGAAACACTACAGTAACATTCACAAAAAAACCTCAAATATCGCCAAAATGGGAAGAAGTTGGTGAAGAACAATGGAGAAAGTGTTGACCATTAAACCAGCTCTATGTAAAGCCTACGATAAACAAGTTGTAAAATTGCATACTCTCATTCAATGGGTATCTAAGAAGGTGGAGCAATGGTAGCCTCTGTCAACTTCCTCAATCGTAGCCTTATTTTGCTTGCTTCAACAACTTATGGGCGACTTTATTTCCTTCCTTGTTTTTATTTACCTTTCTCTTTTAAATTTGCTGTGTTTTTCTAAATTTTACTGATCCTAGGTTATCTTTCGAGGCGATGTCGAGTCAATTAAACCGATGAAGTTCAATAATGCGGTAACGGCGGTTGGCTACACTGAGGAGTACATTCTACTCGAGAACTCTTGGGAGGAACATTGGGGGAGGGTGGATACATGCGTCTTGCTCGAGGGGAATTTGAAGGCGTTAATAAGACTTATTATGCTGATTAAATGCCCTTCATAACCTTGCATACCACGGACTTCAATGCACAGTTGGTATATAATCTTTGAATAACATATAAAACTTATACTATTATTTTTGTTTCAAATGCACTAACTATCCTCTAATTTTTTTTTGTATGAGGATGGCTTTCCATCACAAAGATCTTGCTAATTATCACCCTCGCGATTTGGAATCTACCCTTACCGATCCCACCTTTCTCGAAGAGAGTAAATTGTTAGTATTTTTTTTCTAATTTATTAGTATTATTTTTTAATTTATTTGTTTGTTTTAAAAAAATTAAACCAAATTTTTTTTATATTGTAGGCAGATCATCTTGAAGCTTCTTAAAGACGCTCGAAACCCCTCAGACTAGGTAATTCTACTCTATTTGAACCTATTTGTTTGTATTGCTGGACATTGTCACTAATTTAGGGTTTGCCTTCTGACTGTTGCTTTTGTGTCTGACACTTGAAACAAAAAAAAATGTAAACTGATTCTCAATCCCCCTTAGGCCTTACCAAATACGATGACCTGAACCACTAGGGCAACATGTGTTATTAAGAATATAAAGTACGTACGTAGAGGTAAGCACAACTAATCCTTAGTCTATATGTCTACTTGATAATTCAATCAATATAACCAGTTACAAAGCTGTTACCGGTACCTTGATATTGTTACAGTAATCGCAACCAGAAAGAATGCACAAGTCGATGAATTGAACTATTGTGAGGCTGAGTTCCTCCAATACCTAACCAGCACTATAAGTAATAAGCCTACAACCAGTAGTTAAGTCCACTAATGCTGTTTGGGATGCCACTAGAGGACATAGCAGGCGTAAATTTGGTACATCAAATATATACAAAGGCCGTCCGAGAGGAAACTGTGGCAGCAAAGACATATACCTTCATTGATTGTGACAGAAGTGGCCGACTTTAAGAATATTCACACTATTTTTGATTTTTCATCAATGATAGTTTCTATCTCAAAAAAAGTGTTCTATGACAAACAATACATGGTTCCCCATTCGTGTTGCTTTGTATACGTCATCTTTTCGTTGTGTCACTAGCCGCAGGGAACTTTGAAGGAAAACTTGAAAGGTCAAGGTCAATAAGAGTCATATTAAAGAAAGGACAAAACAGTATTGATAGATTGAAAGTTGTGCGTTCTTATTCAATGTTTAAGCTAGTACAAACTATTCCTTTTATACATTAATAGAATATTTACTACCCTTAGATTAAGCCTACAAATAAGGCTACAAGATATATATGAAACTAATTATGGTTAAGATATATTTACATAATATTCTTCAATACTCCCCCTCAAGTTGGAGCACTTGGCAAGTTAATGCCCAACTTGGAACGTAGATATTGAAAAGCTTCTCTGCCTAACGCCTTTGTAAAGATACCCGCTAATTGATCTTTACTTCGAATGTAAGCAGTTGAAATAGTTTTATTCAAAATGTGATGTCGCACAAAGTGGCAATCCACTTCAATGTGCTTGGTGCGATCGTGGAAGAAGGGATTTTTGGCGATATGAAGAGCAACCGTGTTGTCACAAAATATCGCAATAGAAGTGTCATGTATAATACCAAGTGAGTTTAGAAAAGACTTTAGCCAAATGACTTCACTTGTCATGGCTCCCAAGGCTCGGTACTCGGCTTCTGCACTTGACTTGGCTACGATTGTCTGCTTCTTAGCTTTCCACGAAATCGGTGAATGTCCCAAGGTAACGAAATATCCGGTTAATGATTTCCTCGTCAATGGACATCATGCGTAATCGGAATCTGAATAACCACGTAAAAATAAATCAGTGTCTCGCCTAATGACTATTCCCTTACCCGGACTTCCTTTAATGTAGCGAATAGTCTTCAAAACTGCATCCATATGCTCTCTCCTTGGAGCATGTACAAATTGACTCGGGATGTGAACCGCGTACACCAAATCCGGTCTAGTAATCGTCAAGTAAATGAGTCGACCAACCAAACGTCGATACACCATTGGATCACAGAGCAACTCACCTTCTGCCAAGGCCAAAGAATGGTTCGGCTGCATTGGTAAGTCGGTTGGCTTAGCTCCTTCCAAACCCGCTTCCTTTATAATTTCTAGAGCATAATTCCTTTGGCTAAGAAAGAGCCCTTTCGAACTACTTGCAACTTCAATTCCGAGAAAGAACTTTAGTCGGCCAAGGTCTTTGATATCGAAACTTTTGTCAAGAAAAACTTTGAGACGCGTGCTAGCTTCTTCACTATCACTCACAATTATCATATCATCGACATAAACCAAAACTCCAATGAAAACACCATCTTTATTGTAAGTGAATAATGAATAATCCGTTAACGATTGAACAAAATCATACCTCGTCAATGAGTTGGTCAATTTAGCAAACCAATTCCGCGATGCTTGTTTGAGCCCATATAAAGATTTTCTCAACTTACAAACTTTAGTTGACCTTCCTTTCTCGAAACCCGATGGTAGCCTCATGTAAACTTCCTCCTCCAAATCTCCGTGAAAGAAAGCGTTATTCACATCTAATTGTGTGATAGACCACCCCTTTGAAACAGCGACAGTAAGTAAGCAAAGCACACTCATCATTTTTGCGACCGGTGCGAAAGTCTCATGGTAATCGATACCCTCAACCTGCGTGTATCCTTGTGCAACGAGCCTGGCTTTATATCTTTCAATGGACCCATCTTCCTTAAGTTTCACCTTGTAAACCCATCGACATCCGATTGGTTTCTTACCCTTTGGGAGGTCGACAATTTGCCATGTCTCATTAGCGTCAAGAGCATCAAATTCTCTGCTCATAGCTTCCTGCCATTCTCTAACTTTGGATGCTTCATTATAATTTCGCGGTTCTCGTATGGCATTCACTTTCGCCAAAAAACTCCTGTAATTATCAGAAAAATAATTGGTAGTAACATAATTGACCAAGGGATAACGAGTACCTTTCTTCTTGGGTGTCGATTGAGACGAGTGAGCGGCAACAGTCGGGTCTATCAGTCGGGTCGACTTACAGTAGTAGTCCTTCTTCCAATAGGGATCAAATTTCCGACGCTCACCTCTTCCTTCTCCCCCTGTTTTCGTCGCGTCTGTATTCTGAACACTACCTGTTTTTATTGCCTCTGTATTGCTGTGTGCATCAGTAGCAAGCACGTCTGCAGTAGCATTTATTTCAGCACTACTCTCTCCCTCAATCTGTGTTTCGTGCTGAATATCATGCTTACCATCTGACAATTTTTCGACAAAATCATCTACAAAAACAGGTGTCTCAGGCACTTGGTTTTCTTTGGATTCTTTCGTGGCCTCTCCATTAGCAAAATGAAAAGTGTGTTCATAAAAAATAACATCTCTTGACTCGAAAATTTGCTTTTTCTTTAAGTCGTAAACTCTCCACCCTTTTTTGCTATTAGGATACCCGACAAAAATGCATCTTTTACCTCTTTCATTAAATTTATCTTTGGGCTTATCTTTGTTATGGGCATAACAAATACTTCCAAAAACCCGAATGTTATCAAAACATGGTCGTTTTCCGTACAAAACTTCGAAAGGGGTTAACCCATCAAGGATACGAGTGGGTGTCCTATTGATTAGATACGCAGCGGTTAGGACACACTCACCCCAAAAATCAACAGGCAAATTTCCTTGGAAACGAAGAGCTCTAGCTTTCTCTAAAATATGCCTATGCTTCCGTTCCACCCTACCATTTTGTTGTGGGGTGTCGACTTGGCTAGTTTGAAAAAGCATACCATGTTCGTCATAAAAGGCTTTCATTGCATTTGACAAAAATTCTGTCCCATTATCACTTTGTACCACTTTAACATCCTTTTCAAATTGTGTCTTGGTCATTTTGCAGAATTTTATCAAGAGGTCACTCACCTCTCCTTTGTCACGCATCAATTTCACCCAAACAAACCTACTTTTATCGTCAACAATAGTAAGAAAATATTGTGCTCCCGACAGGCTTTTGGTGTGATATGGACCCCAAATGTCACAATGTATAAGAGTAAATAAATCCGTACTCCTTTAATGTTAGACTTAAAAACGGAACGAGTTTGTTTGGCCCGACAACACGGATCACAAATATTGCTAGAATTCCAAGACGAATTAAAACCAACTAATTCTGAAAAAAGAGGTAAAATACTACTAGATGGGTGTCCAAGACGCTTGTGCCACAAACTCGAATTCGCACCATCACCAACGCTTGTTCGTGCAACCAAGCTCCTTTGTTCACTCTTGAAGTAATAGACCCCATCATTGTGCTCACCCCTCCCAATCTTCATCCTCGTAGATTGGTCCTGTATAACACAATGATCGTTGTAAAAGGTTACTACGCAATTATTTTCTGTAATTAATTGTTGGATTGAAATTAAATCACAAGTTAGAGTGGGCACGTAAAGAACGTCTTTTAGTATAAAATTGTCGCTTAATGTCACTTTTCCATGTTCGGCTGCCACAATTTGTGACCCATCAGGCAGGCTTACGGTCGACTATGCACCACGCCAAATATCCTTTAGCAAATCTCGCCTACCTGTCATATGATGTGAGCATCCGGTATCGAGTGACCAATAGCCATGGCTATTTTTACTCATACCTGTTTTTGATGAAGTACCTTCACTTTTACCACTTAGAAGTAACCGCAACTGCTCCATCTCATCCCGTGTGAACCCATGCTTCCCATCGTCATTGGCGTGGTTGCTGCGTTGGCATGCTGATTCAATCCGCCTCTGCCTCTGCCGCCTCTGCCACGGCCTCTTCCTCGTTCGGAGATGCCAAGTTTTTCCCGACACTTATCTTCAGTATGCCATAGTTTATTGCAGTAGGTACAACGAATAATACTCGCTGCATCTCCATCCTTACTCGAACCAGAAACACGTGCATTGCTACCAGTCACTTGCGCTGCCATGGCTACTTCCGAGGTCTCTTCCTTAGTTTTAGTCACCATTCGATGGCGCTCTTCACGTAGAACCAGGGCATATACCCTACTCAAAGAAGCGATTTCATCCTCCATCAACAAGTTGGATCTAACATGTCCATAAAGAGTAGTGTCGAGCCTCATCAAAAACTGGTGAACCTTCTCTTCCTCTCGATCTTTAACAATCGCAGCAGCCGCTCCACAAGTACACTTTGGTATTTTCATGTAATTTCCTAGTTCATCCCAAATGGCCTTTAGTTGAGTATAATACTCGACTACGGATTGATTTTTCCCTTGCTTGCACTCGTTTAAATCTGCTTTAAGTTGATGAACCCGAGGCGCATTTCCGGTGGAATATCGATCATGTAGTTCCTTCCATATTTTATCAACAGTTTCAGAAAAGGCTATGCTTGGATGGAGTTTCGGATGAATGGAATTTCTCAGCTATGCCTTAATAATAGCGTTGCATTGTCGCCAAGCAACAGCCTCCAAGGTCTCTTCCTCACCTTCCACCACAACTGGCCTCTTTACGGTACCCTCGATGAAACTTAATTTGTTCTAAGCATCGAGACCATTTCGCACCGCATCTGCCCATATTTGATAATTATCTCCATCGAAAATAATTTGTGATAGAGATAGATTAGGGCTTTCACTTAGGTGTAAATATAGAAGGGAAGAAGAGGGTATGTGCTCTTGTTTTTTATTTTGTTTGTTTTCTGCGTCGCCTTTCATCCTGTCAAGAACAGGACAATTGTTTGAGGGAAAAAAAAATCCAGGATCAATGCTCTGATACCATAAAGAAAGTACGAAACAGTATTGACAGATTGAAAGTTGTGCGTTCTTATTCAATGTTTAAGCTAGTATAAACTATTCCTTTTATACATTAATAGAATATTTACTACCCTTAGATTAAGCCTGCAAATAAGGCTACAAGATACTCCATATATATGAAACTAATTATGGTTAGGATATATTTACATAATATTCTACAATACATATCGTATGGGGACTGTAACAGAATTTGAGGTATCCACAAGAAGATAAGACTGCATATTCTCTGCGGTTAAATCTTGTCCATCCAGAGGATTTATTGATGTACTCGTGGCAGAGGATGACTGGCTAGATAGTTGAATGTCATCGAGCTTGCTCCTGTGCAAGGGCTTATTTCTTCTGACTTCATCCATCTCATGCACAAATGTACGCGACCTGTATTTCCTTGGTCCTTCTTCGCCCTCACCGTGCACGTACTCATGATAAGTTGGTGCGAACTGCAGTGTGTATTGAACAAATGATCAGTCATCCTTGGGAAATCAAAAAACGTGGTACAAGATGAAACTAACCACATTAATGGCGAGTTGAGCTCAATTTAATTATGACAAGCTATCAAACATGTAAAGAAGTAACGAACATTAGAATTTTCATGACAATATACATAGTAAAGTTTTAAGAAAGGCTCGACTGAAATTGATTACTGACACAGGTTATATCTAAACCAGCCTAGATTGATTAATGTTTATGGGTTATTTAACGTGAATAATCCATCCTATTAATGGTCTTCTATAAATAAACTCTTCTTTATTTAATCCAAAAATAAGCCAATCTACTACTCCTATGTTCTATCATTGCACTCAATATTATTTTTACCGGATAAATGCACTTAAAAACCCCTTATAACCAATTAATCCCCATCCCCCTCTTCACTAAATCAAATTACACCACCACCACCCTTTTTCGTGTCTCCTTATACCACCACCACCACAACAACCACGACTACAACTCCTCTACCACCTCAAATCCTAAAATCATTACAACACATCGCCGATGAATACCACCCTGGACGACTTCAGTGACAGTGGAGTCTCGCCGTACTTTGTTGAGGTCGAAAAGAATAAGAAGGAAAAGTTGGGCCGAAATATAAATGAATTTTCTATTAATTTTTCGAAAAAATTTGATGATTTTTGAGGTTTTTGGGAAAGTATGGGAGAATTTCGAGTAGTTTTGGGAACTAAGAATGAAGAAAACATTAAAATTTAGAAGGAAACAATAAAGTCAATAAGTTGACTGTGAGATACTCCGTATTAACATTCATAATTCATGACTGATCACGCAACTTGCAACGTAATATAGTCGAAAATAGAGTTCTCTACACTCTACAGTCTCTTTGTTTGGACTGGCTTGTCGAAAGGGAGGAAAGTCAATTTCGGATCTAAAACCAACTGGTTAGCCCAAAAAAAGGCCAACGTGTTAAACCAAGTCCAGCCAGTGCCTAGTTGTGACCGAGGTTCAGTTCCCTGGATTCGTATCAAAATATGTGGTCATTTATACATGTAAATGTGGCCAATGTTGGACATTTTTTAAGGGAACGCCTGATTTTAACCAAGTTGAAACAGAAAGAATCAACGACTTTATCAAGTGTAATACACCAAGATCACTGTTATATGGAAGTGCAATGGCGCTCTTGTCAGCATAATCTGGTAAAAGACAACATAAGAATAATGCTACTCAGTAGCCGGGACTAAAATAAGTTGTGTCAAGAGAGCCATGAGGAACACGGGCTAGAGTTACAAGATCATTTGAACGAAATGGAAGCTGCATAAAGGACTGACAAAAATGTTGTAAAGATGTTCAGTACACGATGTTGACAGCCTTTCACTACGGAGTATACTTTAATAGCTCAGGTAACATTAAAGGAGATGACGATTGTGACTTCTTTCGATCATTCATTTGCCAAACTCCCAGATTACGCCTCCTCCATCCTCTGCAAACACCAACAATCAGTAAATGAAACAATTTGACTGAAGAAATCATGACTGCATTTCAAAGAGGAAACAAACATTCCTGGGAATCAAAGCCTTTTTTTATTCACGATTTAGGTCACTCGACTTGAGAGCGTGCAACTAATTGGTCGTACCGGTGGCCATACATCAGTGATTAACAAAGATTTTAAATGTTTAAGAAATTTGAATGCATTATACACTGATGCAAGAAATCTCTGCAACATACACTTAACTGCAAAACCTAATTATGGAGTTAAATTCATGAAATTGGAAGGGGAATGACCAGATGAGGTGAGGAAGTTCCAATTAACGGTTTAGAGGGCAGGGTAGGGTAGGGTATGGGGGGAAGTCGTAATGGAGTGACTATTGCCCTTTTCGTTCCCAGCCCAAAGTACTCAATACAGTCCCCCGATACTTCCATCAAAACAAGGGGGAGTGACTGAAGTACCCAACTCAACCCAATATGATAGGTTCTAGACTCTAGTGTTCTACACTATCTAAGCAATTGTTACATAAAGGATAATTTCCACTCTCTAACTCAAACCGGTATGTTGTCATACCTTTAATTTTCTTGTCAATCCAAATTTCCGCAAGCATGCCAGCACCTACACCAGCTACAATAAAGGACCCATAAAACATGATATTGTAGGGCAAGGATCTGCGAGGAAGGAAATAGCTCTCTGGAATCTGCCGAATCTTCTTTGGAAACCGCTTCTTGACAATAGGTTGGCTGTTCTCTGAAATATTACTGGCAGCACCAGTTGTGTTCGTTTCATTACTTATGTTCTTCCAGTTTAACGGATCTTTCCCATCCTCAGCAGCCATGATGGCCTGATATATAGACGATCAACTAACACTGCACATGTAAACCTTATTACCATTGGATTTTGGACACACAAGCAACAGCGTCCTCAAAATGTGTGTAAATATTTTAAATTTAACTTATACGAAGCGCCTGGGCGCCATCTAGAAAAATTGAGCGATGAGATAATTTCATATTCTCGAAATTTCGGAAATGGGAATGCAAAATTTAAAATATATGAAGGTTTTTAATCACCAAAAAAAATCCAATGTCCAACTGATTTATTTCTCATTTTAGTCTCTTCATCTTGCTATCCGTTAAGAGTTAAGACCATGGACCCCAAAAAGTAAGCAATCGTGGAAAGATACCTCACACAATCGTCTCGCCAATTACTAGTAAGCAAAGTAAGCAGCCACGAAAAACATCTCAATTCGACAATAATCATCAAACAATCTTAAAAGTCAACAAGGTGAAAAGATGAAGAGTTTAAAATAAAATATCAACATCAATAAGCAATCAATCAAAACTGAAAAGCGCGCATTGAGCAAGGCTGAATCAATACAACGAAAAGCTGAACAACAAATTCAACTCTCATATATGGCTATATTTTCTCCTATACATTCCAATTTCAATGAATCACTCGCAAGCTAATGCAATCCTAGAATCACTCGCAAGCTATATTTATTTCAGTAGCCGGAACAACAATCTAACCCTAGAAACACTCGCACGCTAATGCAATCCTTGCAACCACCACCTCGCCCTTGCGCTTGACCTTAGTATAAACCCGACAACCAAAGACAAGAGTACCAAATTGGCAAGTACATTATCAACTCCCGGGTCCCGAACATAAAACCAAACAATGCCCTTTGCCAAAACGCTCAAAGGGTAACAGAATCCATAGTAAAGGTCAAAATTTGCAACATACCACCCTCTCTACTAAGTTCACGATTTAATACCTTCTTCGTTTCATCCAATTGTATACGTTTCTCAATATATGTGAACATGATTTTGAGAGAACAGTAATTAATATTGCAATCAAATTGCCAGCATAAACCCAGTTCAATTAAACTAACAATTCAATTAACTCTGAAATCAATTTAATCGATTAATCACAACTATATACTCCGTATATAAAATGAAAATAAAGATGCCTCATTTAACGAAAAGATAAATTGACGAAATCATACCTCAATAGTGTTGTGTGATGAAGATGGTAATTTTGGTAGGTTTATGAAAAGGTAAAAAAAAGTTAAAGAAGAACGATTAATTGGTCTAGGTAATGCTAAATGATGAGAGGGTGTTATCGAGAAGTACGACTTAGTGGCGGTATATTATTGTCGTTTTATAATGTTTGCATTCAAACCCGATTCAAAATAATTCAAATATCGGTTGTTTGGAAAAAAAAATAGAAATAAAGAAATTTTTTTGACATTTTAGGGCCTTGTTCTTTTGGACTTAATTTCAGGTCCATTCAGTTCAGCTAAGTTTCATTAAGGAACTTCCTTCCCAAATTTACACCGAAACAAGTTTCATTAATTTAATTTCAATTCAGTTTAGATCAGTTTAGCAAAATTAATTCCAAAAGAACATGACCTTAGTCTTCTAGCTCATTTTTTGTATTTTTCATGGTCAAAGTGAAAGTTGGGAGTCTACCGTCTATACCACCCTAAAATATGAGGTTTTGGATCGCTTTGAGTTTGGATTTGAAATGGAACAGTAATTCGTTTGGATCAATTTTTTTTTTTGTAATGGATATGGTTTAAACTTTTTTAGGGTAGATTTAGATTGAATGTTTTCATTCGGGTCGATTCGATTTCAATTCGATATGAAACTAAATTACCATCCCTAATTAAGTCCAAAACATAATCCAATGTGCCAAATTTGCTCCGATAGTGTAATTCATTTCCTTATGCTCACAAACGTATGAATGACTCAATTACTTCTCTACGTATTTCAAAAGTTCTTTTTGGTAATTTACTACGTATTTCAAAAGTGTAAACACATTTACTAATCTTTTAATGTGTCCACATAAATTAGGTAACAAAAATGACCATATTAACATACACATTTACTATGATTTTTTAGTGAAATAATCATATACGAGTATCTTTTTTAAATTCTTAAGGAGTAATTAATTTACGATTTACATTCAATTACAATGTACAATGCACTTCATATATAAGGAATTACCCTTGAACGTTTAAAAACATCCTAACAAAATAACATTGCTAAAAAATTATTCAGAAAATGAGGCATTTTAATTACTTTGTCTTTTGTGTTATTGTTTGCAATGACATCAACCTTAGCAAACGGTGTCAACATCGTCTAACAAACATGCAAAAAGATATCCATTGTCACTCAATGGTCGTTTAACTACAACCTTTGTGTCACAGCACTAGGGTCGGACCCACAGAGCTCGACAGCCAACCTAGATGAGTTGGCGGAAATCTCATTCAACGTAGTTATATCCCAAACACAATCGATAGCCAATAAAATAGGTGAACTCTTGAAAGCAAGAAATTCGACCAGTTTCAAATCAACGCGTTGAAGGATTGTCAAGAGCTTTATAATCTGGACGATGTTCAGAAGGCTCTAAAGAATTTCAAAGAGAAAGAATTTAACGACGCGAATGGAGGATTGAGTAGTGCAATAATGACTGCGGATACTTGTGAAGAAGGTTTTCAGGAATGGGAAAAGTTTTCTCCCTTGACTAAGGAGAATATCGATTATAAGGAATTGACTACTATTCCTTCTGGATATATAGTCTTGTTTCAATCAAATCATTGAATTTGGAGATCATATGGCTATTCGTTTGTTTCAGTCAAATGTTATTTACTATTAGTTTTATATAAAAATTAGTTGATAATGATTGACGATTGTATGAAGCAGTCTATTTTACAATTGCTTTTGTTCATGTTAGGTTGAGAGTTGAGACTTCCTTTGGGACAAGTATGTCTTTGTAGTTCAATAAACAAAAATGAATTTTGTGTTATTCAAGCTTGCAACTTAAAAGAAAAATTGGATAACGCTCTCATTTATCTATTTAACTTTTCATTTTAAAGAACTAATTCGTATTTTTTTATATACAAATACAATATAAACATATAACACTGTAGTTTGTGATGATCTGGTGGATGTATATAATAACGAAAGAGCCACCTCTCGGTTTTATAGGTCGAATTCTGTTGGAAGATGACGAAATTCTACTACCACCAATTTTAGATGATAATCCTAGCGTTGGTAAAGTAGAAACACATTCTGCACGTAAATTATTGTTTTTAAAAAAATATTACTACTAATTTGTAAGCAAATTTATATTGCAGCCATGGTTCGAGAGAAATGGCTAGAACTCAAACGTTTTGAAAGTGATGTAATTGGCTTGTTTGGAAGACTGAAAGAAGTATTACAGTGGAACACAATCGTCGATCTATGCGATGGCGGGGGCTGGTTGTTTGCTCGAAGGAATTGCCCGCTGAACATCATCAACATATACACTAATTATATTGATAAAAAAAGCGACATAGCAGAGATGTCTAGAGACCTATAAAAAAGCGCATCTTCCGAGTAAGCAGAAATTTTCGAACACGGATAATATTATATTGTACTGTTGTATGGCTTATGTTCCTTGTTTTTGGTTCTGTCATATAAATCGTTTTGCTAGTTAATTCTATAATTATATGTACTAAATACTTATTTATGTATAATATATTACGTATAAGATTATGATTGTATAGTATGTTATGTTTTCGAATTTGTCGTTTTGAAATTTGAATTTAAACATCGATAATGAGTATATAAATAAAAACATAAAAACATAACCCTCCAAACAAATTTAACATATGTCTGGACAAAATAAATTAAAATCCATTAAGATAAAATGTCGTCGTTAGCTTGTATGTCCGTTCATAAGCTATAACCTAAATCCTACATAGTCCTCAATTTCTACCAACGAAGTAAACTTGCAAGAGATATAGCCCAATACTCCATGCTAAACTTAACACAAGGCCCAACTTATATTTTAGTATATATATACGTTAACCTTAATTTTAATGTGATATCATTTCACGATAACTTTTTCGTTAGACCTTCGCGTGATAAGGAAACTTCGCTTGATAAGGACGTTTGAAGCAATTGCAAAAGCACAGAGTGTTGGGTCGAGCAATAGTCGTCTCAATTTAATGCAGACATCTTGTTTTATTCAGGTTCATGTGTACAACAAGATATCAAAATTTTCTAAACGTAAGTTAGTTCTCCGTATGACCGTATGATTTATAACTACAAATTTTATTCTTATAATGTATAGTGTGGAAAAATTCGTATAGCATTTGAATTTTAAGTAGAATGGTAGTGATGTAGAACCGTAGAAAGAGAGGTATCATGAATTGGTGCATGCACTACTACACATTATTAAGCCATGAAAACACTACTCTGATGGGTCGCTTTAAAACATTTGATTTTACGCAAATTAACTTTTTGCATACACTATATAGTCTACATATTGAGTCAAACAGAAAAATTATAGTAAGCAAAAGTATTATTTTTATGTTTTCGTCAAATACTATTCCGCCGTCTTTAAATGTATCAACCCTCGTGTTCACGATCATACGAAATATAGGCAATGTACAACTAATTTTGATGAATGTTAACATCTAACGGCACTATTGATAATAAAGTTGTTAATTGTTATGCTTGAATTTCTACAGTGAAAGGTTGCTAGCATGTAATCTTTGACGTTCTTCCTTTGTAAGGTTTATTACAATATTACCGTTGGACGCATTTTCAATTGTTTATTAGCGCTTATTTGTCCCAAAACTTTTGTCGTTCGTGTTATTTGAGATCATTACAGTATCATAAAATTCATATATATTTCATCAATGACTAAACTTTTTTTATATTAGTCCTTATTAAAAAATTTTGATTGTCTAATGAAAATGTTATTCTCTGTATAATTTATTATATTGGACGTGTGTTTCATTCTTAATTGACCTATTAAATAAAATCGTTCTATATAATAGTAAGAGCAAATATAGGACAATTAGAGAAACTTACCACAAACGAACCGCGTTGTAGAAGCACATAGAGCTGTCGGGAACGCAGGCACGCTAACTTTTATTGTGGTTATAATACCTGTCGAGAGACATGCAAGTGTAAGAAAGGACATCGTAATTAAAGATTGAAAAGAAGTCAGTCAAAGAAAACGACAACAATCTCAGCGTTAATAATCGATTTACTCAAAATCAGTAGCAAAGGTTATTATTTTTGGCGCCATAGTCGATGAAACGGCCATATCTCGGTTTCTCCATGAAAATAGTTTGCAATTTGTGGTTTAGACAAACAATTTTGCAGTAACTTTAAATATATAGTATTGGAGCTTCGAAAATCATTACAAAATATGAATTGTACAGTTTATAAATCATCAAATTAATAACCACAAACAAATATACAAAACTCAATCGATTCATGACCAAATTAATTGTCATTCAATAGGTACTCTTTATTATTATTATTGAAGAAATCAACACCATACAAGAAAAGAAAGGTCAAGAATAGAAGGCCAATTTGGATCGAATTCTCGCAACAATAAGGAGATTAATCCCCCAATTTTAGTAGAGCACAACCGAGGAAATACATATGCTCTTTCAACAGTTGATTTAGACAAACATTACGCGAAGACAGTCACAAAGCACAGCAGTAAGAACACAACTTACTGCAAAAACCAAACAAATATACACTCAAACAACGATCATATTACAGCGTAGATTAGCAATCACAAAAGATAGAAGCATAAAATAGTCATAAGCAAAAACAAATTGCTTAATTCACAGGTTTTTATTCGAGATGGTAGAGAAGACAGAATCGTGGAGAAGATTTCTAGATAAGAAATCACTAAGTATTGAAAAAGGAAATAAAATCTATTGAATAATAAAAAAGCCCCAAATTAATTTAAGAGTAAGGGTTACGATTTGTCGTCTTCAGGAAGCTGTACCATAGAATCATCAAGAACATGCCTCGTTGCGATAGCAAGTTGACATAATGCTTCATAAAAGCCATTAAAGAAACTGCTTCTTCAAGTACGAAATATTAAGTTCAACAATCAGTCCCATACTAATCCTACAAACATAGGAGGACACTTATCGAAAAGCCCCAAATTAATTTAAGAGTCGGGGGGAGGGGGGGAAGGAAAGATAAGCGGCCAGAAGGAAAGCAAAACGGAAACCAGCGGCGGCAGACTGTCGCCGGAAGAAAGCGAAGGACGGCCATGCGGAGACAGCAATGCGTGTGGAACTGCAAGCCGACGGCGACAAATTGCGTGTTACTAGTCGGAGGTTGGAATGACATTTCTTGTTGGTTCCGGGCACCGGTTTGCGACGGCAGCCGTCCAGCCAGAACCACGCGATGTGGGGAGAAAGGTTAGGGTTTGGTTTTGCTTTTGTTGTTAACGACAGTTTCCAATATTGTGTTTGAGTGTTTTAGTTTGCTACTGGAGAGAAGACAAAATACAAATTTAAAAAAAAAAAAATTAAGAGAAAAGAGAATAAAAGGAAGAGAAGAAAAAAAAAAGCGGAAAACAAAAAAATGGCAAGACTTTAAATTGACAAACAGTCCAGGGCCATAAGCAGAGACAAAAAACTAAAAAACTCTGCTTTCTTTTTATACAAGGATATAAGGATTACGGAGTACAAAAAAAATTGATATAATTGATATGCTTGATTTCCAATCTTTAAGGACATATTCTCTTGGTCTAAAGTTTTAAATTTTTTGATGTTTTTAATAAGTATTTAAAGTTTTCTCAAGCTTTGTAAAGTTTTATGAATTTTTTGATAAATATTTCAAAAAGAAATTTGCAATCCACTACTTAATATAATACACTTTTTAAAACAACTACTTAAGCCCTGTTCTTTTGGACTTAATTTAAACTGATCTGAACTTAACTTAATTGAAATTAATGAAACTTATTTCAGTGTAAATTTGTGAAGGAAGTGTCTTAATGGAACTTATCTGAACTGAATTGAACTGAACTGAATGGACCTGAAATTAAGTCCAAAAGAATAGGGCATTAATATAATTTTTTCTTCAAACAAGTTCCTATTAAAATACTTTTTCATTCAAAACTAGTTATGTAACCCGTGATACTCACGGATTCTTTTCAATATTTTGTCAAAAAAATTATATTTAAAATTTTTTTGCAATATTTGGACCATATTGTCATTCATTTGTCACCCATTAACCAAAACAATAATTGAAATAAAAAAATATATTATTTTTTTATCCTCGTAATTTACATGGTGTTTAAGAAAATAAACTAAATTTGGATGTCTACTAAATATTTTAAATTGAATTTATAAATAATGTCTATTTTTTATATTTATTCATAATTTTTTCACTTTCTACAAAGTAAATCGAGTTGATCGCT
>JAUEKU010164127.1:0-11970 GCA_032274805.1 Gypsophila paniculata
TATATATATATTTCTTTATTAGTATGTGAGAGGAGAAGGTTGGAGACTGTCGGAAAGAGACTGTCCGTAGCATGGTTAATTTTTTTACCATTGTTAGGATAAGTTTGTCGAGGTTTGAGTTTGTTGTTTGACGATGTGGCGATGATTTGGCAAAAAAACAAACTTATAAGAACCGAACCATTGTGATTGCTCTTTTACAATTTTAACTCAAATTTTACACTCTAAAAAATTGTCTTATAAGATAACTTTACACTTGTATGTACTTAATAATGACCATCTATTAATGGAATTCGTGATCGATCATTGTACTGGTAAACAATTTTATAATGTTCGTATCCATTTTCTAAAATTTTTACTCGAAACTCTAAAACAATCTTATACTCCGTATTAATTTAAAATAAAATCACTTTACTAAAAAGCTTACTATATATAATATCTTTATATTATTACGACAAATTACTAAGTTTATCAACACATCACTCTGTTATATACGTATACAACACTTCATAGAAAAAACTCCTATTACATATATCTGCAAGTATATACGGAATACTTTATATCACATCCTTATAATGATAATTTTTCAGATGAAAACTATCGTGCGACAACTTTTTTTTTCTCTCACATCTAAGTATCTAACAATATCAATTACTCGATACATACATCACTATATATAATACTCGACGAGATTATAATTAATATATATGGTCACTACAATTATTTTCAAACAGAGCTTATTGTACAAAAAATCTATATCATGAAGGGCAAGTCAACGTCCCTTAAAGCAATTGGAACCCTTCCTTGTTGCGGATACTTAGGCAACAAGGAAGCAATGCACATCGCATTGTCAACGTACGACGCATACTTGTTTGTTACCGTTGAGCATTTATTCTTAACACAAGTTGTTGCATCACTTTTCAACTTTTTGACCTGTTTTGCATCGATAATTTTCTCAAAAGTCTTGTCATTGAAGGTCCAATTTCCATTTTTCCAATCGAGGTCGTATAATGGAAGAAATCGATGCCCGTAAAATGACACAAACTCTAATGCAACCAATACGAACTCGAATTCTTCTTTCGACATGTAGTATGGGAAGCTTATTCTCGTCCATGCTGGCTTCACTCCTTCATAACCCTGTTAACGAATATATACATTATTTAGTAAGTTTATTTATATTCCTCTTTATACGGCTATTTAAGTTTATGACTTATAGTTATTCTAAGTTTGCGATTAAGCATCAATATAAGACCAACAATGTTCGAGTAAGCAAACATGCATAAAATCAATTTAACCTTAAATTGAACAACTTAGTTTAATTTGGAGATTACCTGTTGAATTGATGATCTGAAAGTTAGAGAGTAAGCCTTATCAACATTAAGCAAGTAGTGACCATATGGTCCGGCACAAGCGCACCCTCCTCTAGCTTGTATACCAAACAAGTCATTAAGCAATTTCGCAACGAATCGTCCATGGAGAGGCTTTTCGTCTTGTTTCAACAATTGATGTAATGTGTTTTTCTTGTTTTGTAGCTTGTCTAAGTTTATGCTTTGATTTCTTGTAGGATATATAAGGAATGAAATGATAGATAGACGTTCAATGGTACTAACTGGTCCGAGGATATTTATATTGTTGTTTTTGCTTAGTGATTCTAGTGCAGTTGTCATGTAATGAGACTCTTGGTCCTCGATTATTTTGTATCCGATGTATTCTTTGATCCAAAACGCTAATGCTGCTCGTACTGTTTGAATTATTTGTGGCGTTCCTGCATTTTCCCTTTCTTCTACATTGTCCGAGTACAATGTGTCCTGTTTCACAATTGAAGTAATGTACAATGTGAATAACCATGAATCTACGCCTAGTAGGTATGATGAAACTACGATATATGGAGATGAAGTACCTCTTCACTAAAGCCATTAACATAAGAAACGGTTCCACCTCCACAGGTAGAAGGAGGGCAATCATGGAGTTGATAAAGCTTCTTGTTCATAAGGAGGATCCCTGGTGTGCCAGGTCCACCTATAAATTTGTGTGGACTGATAAATACCGCATCATATCCATCTACTTCTCCCGATTTCATATTGATCTCCACATATGGTCCACTGTTACATACATTATTCATTTAGACGAGTTTCGAAGTTCCACTCCATGGTCATGAGGTTAGGTTCAAACGATTTTGTGGTATAACAAAACTGGTACGTATGACTCTCTAAAGATATATTATAAATATATCGATGTATAATATATGTCCCAAGTACAAGAAATTACAATACATACCTTGCTGCAAAATCAAAGCAGGCAAAAGCACCATGTTGATGAAGTAATGTCGCAAGAGCACGAGTGTCGGTCACAATGCCCGTGACATTGCTACAAGCAGAAAAAGATCCTAACATAGGTCGATTGGTACGTTCATAAAATTCAAGTTGAGCCCTAAGTGCATCCATATCTATGGAGCATCCGTCGTGTGTTAAACCAATCTCAACGACATCTGCAAGGCTCTGCCTCCAGGAGAGGAGGTTCGAGTGGTGCTCGTAGGGGCCTACGAAAACCACCCACTTGTCCTCGTCTCGTAGGGTTTGTGACACCTTGGCTCGTAGAATTGGTGCTATTGCAATTCCCATGACTTCTTGTAGTCTTTTTATTGCACTTGTTGTTCCTGATCCACAAAATAAAAGTGCATCCTCTTCTGTTGCTCTTAAACACCTTTTGATGTATTGACTTGCTTCTTCAACTATTTTTGTACTATGTTGTCCCACGTAGCTGTCTCCGGTATGAGTATTACCTAGTTTATAATAATTATAGTTGTCGAGATTAATTCATAAATTAATAAAATATTTTCGAAGTCTAGAGAAAAAAAAAAGTAAAATGAAGTTAATTTTCGTTGGACTTTAGTCATCTAAATTAATTAGAGCTCACAAACGTTGACTAAGAAGAAGCATTACTTTGATAAGCAATTATTGATAAAAAGACGTTTTAACCAAAATAACATCATCATTTTCGGTGTTTACCGTCGATCCATTAATACGGAGTCTTATAATATGAGAAAATAGGATAATACGTAATTTTACCAAGTGACTCATGTATTATTAATTAGTATAAAAATTCTTTCTAAATAATAGAATGAAAATTTATTCAAACGTTATATTAAATAACTACTACATTATAATGTAGGATAATAACATATATCATCACCAAGTGTTTTAGAAAATAAACTTACCATAGAAAGGCAAAACGGTGGTGAGTATATAATCTTCAATAAATCGAAGAGAACGGGCAGTGGCCGTGGTGTCAGCGTAGGTGATTCTCCGCCTTCCAAACGGAGAATCGAACTCGGCCTCACCACCAATAATCTGTGATCTTAGCCAATTCAGTTTCCCTTCAGGGGATGACTCTACCATCTTAGGCACCTCCATTTAATTTATTTGTTTCGTAATCACTTAATTAACACTCCGTATTATATATAAATAAATAAGGTTAAATAATTTCAAATATGAATATAAGTTGTAAACTACTTGTAAACCAGCTTAATGAGGTACTTAATGAACTATGCAATGTTTGCTTTTATAGTATGATAGAAGTCTTCGTTGATTTGATTTACTTGTTGAGATAGCTCATTCAAGAGTTGATTACGTATTATACAATGACTTTTATTTTGGTGGTATATAAAGTTTATAATGCGTGACAATTTTCGATTTTATTTAATAAAACCAATTGTAACGCGTACGATGACTAAAAGTCATAGCATTTATTCAACTGCACATTGTATAAGTCATATTATTGTATGGAGTGTTAGATATTTAGATATACATGAGTACGGTTAGGGATTGATGTATAAAATTTAAATAGTCTAAAAGTTAACGTTTAATTATCGCCAAATTTTGCAAAGAGTGAGTGCGCTATATTTTATGCGAATAATTGATTGTCAACATGATGATAGTTTATCAGCTTATTGATTAATAAATTTTTTTTGGTTTGGTTAACAAGTAAAATTCGAACGTAATCTGATCTATAAACTGATCAAGGATTATAATATAATAAATAATTAATATAATAGGAGCATAGTATAAGAAATAGCAGCATTCCAACGATAACAAGACGGCGATCGAATTAAAGAACATAGATTGAATTATCACAAATTCTTATTTAATACGAAATACGGGTTATCCGTCTTAAGTTTAAAATGGATTAAATAATAATCCACTTGTGAAGGTAGGATAAATATTTTGGTATTTTTAAGGCATTTCATTTTTGTTTTAGTTGAGATATTTGGCCCATTTTAAAGCTCTTAAGAAAGATTTACTTGAATTATAATAACATTTTCAACTTCCCCAACAACATTGTATAATACGGAGTAACTCCTAAAGTTACCGCCTTTTACGTTTTATTAACTAGCCACCTCCTTGAACTAGATTACTATAAAAACCCTAACCCATCCCTCTGTTCTCTCTTAAAAAAAAAAAAAAAAAAAAAAAAAATTAATTCAGAGGTTTTCACCCACCATCTGTGGTGGTGATAAGCCCCAAAAATTTCCTTTTACTTCTTATTTATGTTTAGATTAATAGTTTGTTCTCTCATTAGGAGAGTTTTATTCCCATTATAGGTGGGTTTTATCTCTCAATATGAGAGTAATAAGTTCTCTGATTATGCAGAGTATGTGGAAGATTAGCGCTATAATGATCGACTGTACGATGATGCAATTGGTGTCGAAGTTTCGTTTACAATTTATGAGGTCAGATAAAAGTCATCCTTTGAAAGACTATGCAAGATCCATAACCCCCTCGTGGAAGGTTGTATGAAGAAACAGCTATGTGATAAAAGGTATTCAGAAGCGTTATATTCTAATATTAGTGATCTTTGTTTTAAGGATGATAATTTACATTTGATTTTCATATTTATGTACTCGATTATTTTTTATATGTCTTGACTCATCGTATGATTGATTATTAATAGAATTGAATTTTCACTTAAAAAAAAATAGCCACCTCCTTTGTAAATCAAATACCTTGAATATTTCCACTCAACAAACTCACTTGTTTCTCAATCTTCAACCAATTGAAACTACTACTTGTTCCTTGTACAACTCTCAAAATTCACCATTTTTTTTAAAACTAAAAAAAAAAAAAATGTCAATTGTTCTACAAAATCACTTATTCAATTCAACCCATAAAATCAAATTCACCCAATCAAAACCCCCCAAATTCTCCATCATTCAAAACCCTTTTCAATCACTGCAATTCAACAAATACCCAATTCACAAAACCCTAACTTTCTCCCAAATTCACCACTTTTCAATCAAATCATATGATCCCTCCATTGAACAACATGAATCAATTCCATCAAATTCGTCGCCTTTCGACGACATTCTGTCGTTAATTGAGCTCCTTTGTGTGGTTCCATCAATGGTGATATCAGTTGGTTGTTTGGTTAATCACGTTTACTTTAAGCAGCACAATGCAGTGGTTGTGGTGGTGGGGAAGAAGGTGTTGTTGTGGTTGTTGGTGGGGGCAGTGGTGGTGGGGTCTGTCCTCCGGAGGAGGCGGGTTTACGGGTTGAGACCGAGGGCGAAAAGCGGGTTTGAAAATGGGAGTGTGGTGGAGAGGGTTGAGAGATTGGAGGAGAATATGAGAAGTGTGAGTAGTATGATTAGGATGTTGTCTAGGCAACTTGAGAAGTTGGGTGTTCGTTTTAAGGTTACTAGGAAGTCTATCAAGCATCCCATTTCCGAGGTAGTTCCACCCATTTCTTTACGTTTTCCTTTTTTCCCGTTGATTTGTTTGTTGAGGAGTAGGACTACATCTGGCCCACTTGCATGTGCTCTCGTCACAAAATGATAATAAAAGTATACGTAATGAATTGGGTACATCAGAGGGAGTGGTAATTTAGTTTTCCCTGTAATCGTTGCAATTAGTATTTCACGTAATGGGTATTTTATTAGAGTGCTAATGATGACCAATGACGCTTGAAGTTTAGCTACATTTAGTGTTAAATCACTTTGGATTTATCAATTCGCTCATTAAGTACATATATGCATTATAGTTGTAGACATATTGATTAGAAAATGCCTTAAAGGGTGCTAGTAGTTTTGACCATTGTTTGTTCGAGAAGTTTGAAAAAGAAGTCCGGTTAAGAGTGCCTTCTTGACATTCATTGCTGATCTCAAACCTGTATAAAGGTGGAGAGTTGCGGTAGATTTTTGTTGATCAGCGTAAGACTTCATGGAAGTGAATCAAAATTTGGTGTTGCTTTAGTAGTTCGAGAGAAATGGTTTTTGTGTATGCCCATTTGGACACTCTAGTCTCACATAGTTACAGTGGCTATGATAGGCGTATGCTGATCTCTGTGGACTTAGGAAGTTGTCAAGATCCATGTGAACTGCTGTCGTTCCTTTCCAGTCTTGATTGAGGGCATGGGAACCTTTAGCAGTGTTAACAATGACTTTGGGTGACAGATTAAAAAATTCTGTGCTGAATGGTGTATTTGTGATGATCAGATTATTGATGTCGGTATATGGCTCTAAGCCACTGGTGAAGCATACATTACCTAGGTTGCTTCTTTGGGTGCTAGGTGTTAGTGTGTTACTCCCTCCTAATATCTTACCGATTTACGTTTCTGTGAGTCGATTTTGAGCAAATGATAAGAATTCTGAGAATTGTATCATGTGCCAAGGTTCTTGTGGTGGATACTTTTCTTCTGGTTTCACTTTAGTTCGAATGGCTGTCGATCATTCTCTATACAGGATTACAGGCTGAGTGGGAAACCCAGAACTCTGACTCATGTTGTTAGCCTGCTAGGTTCTGAAATTTCTTATGCGTGGATAGTTGCTAAACTTTTTCATGTGTTTCTCAATCGATAGTGTTGGAAAAATAAAGAGAGTTCCTCATTTATTTGGTACTGGCTATTATCCGCTAGAGAAGATTAACGTAGACATGTACTGTAGTTAGTCAATGTTATCGTTGCATTAACAACCTTAAACAGTTAGGTTTTCTATATTTATCAAACTATTTTTAATGCCAGTTCCTGCGGTTTCCCTTTTTTGTTTTTGTTTTATAACTCGGTTTCTGCTTGAAGACTGCAGCATTGGCTCAGAAGAATTCTGAAGCCACTCGAGCTTTAGCAATGCGAGAAGAAATCCTCGAAAAGGAACTTGCTGAAGTTCAAAATGTTTTGCTTGCCATGCAGGTAATAAAAGCAGTAATCCTACTAAACATCTTTTGGCATTGTATTGCCTATTTCTGGAGAAAAACAGCTTGAGCTCATGTCACCAGTATTATACGGAGTAACAATCTTTTGGCTTTGTTCGTGCAGGAGCAACAACAGAAACAGCTTGAGCTCATTCTTGCAATTGCAAAGAGTGCAAAGCTGCTTGAAAACAAGCGAACTCCCAGTCAAGTCACTGGTAGGAATAAAACTGTTTCGAACATTCCGGCACAAGTTGATGGACAACCAATTCAGACCGCACCTGAACGAATAGAAGCAACTAACAACAATGTAGCAGGATCATGAAGTTAGTTGTTATGACATTTATGTACTTTCATCACATGCTTCCTCAAACCGATGAGCAATAACATTGAATGAGGCTCAAGGGTGGAACCATGTCTTTTGAGCATGTCTATTGTCCGAATGGAACTGCAAAGGTTGCGGCTTCCTGTTGTCAAAAGGTGACTACTGAGGCCGTGGAGACGAGATGATAGCGTCCAACTAAGCTAACTGAGCTTTCGGTTAGTAATTCATGCCTGTACACGTTGATTTGCTACTTTCATAACCTTTTTTGTGCCTTTTTATTAAAGGTTTGTAGTTTGTGACATCCAAAACAATAATGTGCTCTCCTAAGAGACGAATTTCAACTGAACGTAGTAATGGGATCGTTGAAAACTCAATTTAGTTTGTTTATCCTGTAATTTGGTTTAGAGGATGAAATGATGTATAGGGTAACAAAATGAAATATATGGCATGCCCTGTGAGATTTTGTTTGTGTTTCGTAAGGTCTAATTGCAGTGACTGTGACCGTATGAATATTAGGTTACAGATTCATATTCCCTAACAACGGAATAACTTCAGAGAAGGGAATGTATATAGAATAAAGCTTGTAAGAAAAATAATGTAGAAAAATAACGTGGATAAATTAGTCCACATGCAGTTATAGACTTTTCCTAAAGGAAGAGCATTACGAGGAACATATTACAAACTTTCGGGGCTGATAAAAATGACATACAATACACAAGATTGACTGACTAACTGTGATCAAGTCTATGCAAGATCGACTTGGAAAACGCGTATCTTAACTTGATCAAGGCCGCATTAGTCCGCGCTGATAGATCACAGCTCACAACAATTACGGTAATGCATTCCAAGTGATGAACGTACAGGAATAAACCCCCGACATTTAATGCAACATTTTCTAGCGATCAATAAGTTGCACAATTGGAGAAACTCCCACCTACACTAGCTAGAGTAGTCGGAAGTTGCCTTCACTATCCTTAACTTTTGAGAGGTCGTTCTTAAACATCGTCATATTTGATCCCCAAAGTAACTGTGATCTAAGTAATCCATATCATACACGCCATCTGAAAGATCATTGGAGACAGAAGCATCATCACCAACAACGTCACCATCATCTTCCTCGCCATCAAGATCCATGTCGTAATAGTTCCACTTCCGCATGCTAAAAGAGTCATTGTAAAAATCATATTGCCCATCATAGACTTTAGACTTTCCAGAAGAATCAACAACTAGAGGTCCCACCACCTTCAACGACGAACGATTCTTTAAAAGCTTCTCATCAAGTTTCACATTCCAACACCCCCTCATGTCCAACAACTCGAGTTCATGGCATTTGGAAAGGATCATAAGCACGCCAGTTGTTGTGACCATGAGATAAGCCAGCTCAAGGTGCATAAGTTGTGGCATCGTGGTAGCAATGGCGAAAGCCTCATCGTCCTGGCACTTTCGGAGGGTTACATCCCAAGGATGCATGTTCCTCTGAAAATGTTTAAGGAGCTTGCAGTGTGTACCCAATGATGCTATAGCCGAAGCTCCGATTTTGGTGCAATAGCTCAAATCTAAGAAAGTGAGATTAGAAAGCTTTCCAGCAACTTGTTCCACCATTGAGTTGCTAATTTCACTACCCGGCAGCCGTAAATTCCAAAGGTTTTTCGCACTTGCAACACATAGGTAAAAACAAGGTATCCTTCAGAAACAAATACTCGTAAAATTTATGCTGTAAGTGTAAAAGAAGATCATAATCTCTTTGATTCTCTGATTTCGTACCACTTTTTCGAAACCTCTCACAAAAAAGCATATGAAATGGTATGAAATCACAGAATCAGACGAAGTATCGAGCACTGAAACCATAAGAACGTCCTAATGCTTACTTGTCACCAATCACAGACAGACCCAACTCAGTCCCAAGGCCATACACACAAATTTTACGAAGCGAACCAAGGCTCCTTCCTATCAGCAATATAAGCATCCGGTCAAGGCTCTCAGGGCGGCGATATCGGCTCCAATGTGAAATATCGATCTCCTGCCAACAATATGGGCCTCTTACAGCCTTCGCCCACGATTTGCAAACACTTGGGACCACATTCAGTAACTCATCAAGGGGAAGGCTTTTGAATATCAGACCTAGTGTGTCTGGCATTAGTTCATCCCATGGCCTATAGTTGAGTCTGTTTTCCATTCCCGCACTCTATTTTCCTGACGAAAACAACAAAAAGGTTACGGTCTTGATTGGATGAAGGGATTTGGAGGGAACGACAACAATGTCCACTACTTGGTTAGTCATCTAAGTTGGAGGAAAAGAAAGTGGACGACAATTATATTCGTCCCTCCAAGTCAAATTAAAATCCTATAAACGAAAGATTGGAAGAAAAACGACCATCCCCATTAAATTGTTTAGAACGAATTCAATCAATAATCGATAACAACCATAATTTTTAGGCCACAAAATCAACACAATTATACTATCCCTATTTGTAAATAATTAGTTAAGATAGTTCATGGAAAAAAATGGCACAATTTCAATTCTCTCTCTTAGCTATTTATTTACCTTTTTATAAACATAATTTTGTATATAACTATAATCTGATCCACAAAAACCGATCAATATTATTAAAATGCTCAAGAAATCAAAGACGATTGTTGTATAATCGGTTGTATTATTTTTTTTTGGTATTTGCTAATGATTTTACGTGACATATTATACAAAGAAAACCGTCAATTAACTCTCATTCCTAGATCACTCATCACCATGACCATCAAATCAAAAGGGTCAGCCAACTAACATGTAAATCAATGCAAAATCATATAACTTTGATCAAAATTTGGTCAAATTACCATACAAACAACATAAAGATCATAACTTTCCCAAATAACCTTATGAATAAAACAACAATAAATAAAATACCCAACATAATGTTCTCATCAATTTGCCAAGAAATCAAGAAACATGATCAAAATTGTACCAAAAATACTTGTAATTTAAACACAATTAATAACATTTAATTATCATTAATATAAAAAAAAAACATGTTGTTTGATAAGTAGACATAAATTAATAATAGATAATTAGACATAAATTAAGTGGACATACATGCATGCATAAATGACATAAGATAAAACGAAGATGTTGAAATTTTTACCTGAATTTTCAGTGAACAGAGATGTTCACAGGGTTGATCATAGTGAAGGGTGAGATATTTAGAGGGGTGTCTTACTCTTACTCATTGGGTGGCCTAAAGTAGGTTGGTATGTTTTGGGAATGAGCAAAAACAACTCATATGTCTATTGGGACCGAGCACGGTTCGGATATACGAAGAAAGAGCTCTACGTACAAGGCACGGATTAATATGTTTTGTCACGGTTCAGACTCATGCATAGATTTAATACGGAGTAGTATATTTGATCGGAAGTGTTAAATTTGGTTGGATATTTATGTTCCCAATATTTAGAATTAGATATTTGTATTAATGGAGTTGAGACATTTATTAGGTATTGATTTTTCATCATTTACTTCAAAAAAAAAAAAAAAAAATTATTTTATATACGTAACACATACTCTCTCAGTCCTCGCTCCTCGTTAATTGTTTATATTTTTTTTTTTCACATTTGTCAATTTATTTTATAAGATCTCACATCACTATATTTTACGTGATATTTGGAGTATTTTAGAAAAATTTTATCCTTAATGAATAGTGTCCAAAAAGGAAATCTAAACTATTGACCGGACGAATAGAGTATTATTCTTTTTTCCTTCTCTACTCTAGTGAGTATGACTGAAAAACATAAAATCCAAAACATTCATACTATTATATAGTCCGCATACGTAAAAAATTTTAGAATTATGAAATAAGTCATACTATAATGATTTTTATAATGAATATACCCCGTATAAAAAAATCAGTTAATAATACATAAAAAGTGTATATATTTTATTATAAATAAAGATATCATAAAAGTTAGTCCGTATAAAAGACTAACCGTGTTAGTTGATAATGAGACTTTGCCATAATCCAATAAACAACATAGTTAAAAAACAAATAAGCGACAATGTTATCAACATCCGACCTTAGCTCAGTTGGTAGAGCGGAGGACTGTAGTGGGTATTCCCTGTCAGACATCCTTAGGTCACTGGTTCGAATCCGGTAGGTCGGATTTTTTTGGTCTTCATATTTTGCAAATGCAGCAATTCGATCGATTAATCATTTGTGACTAAAATGTTATCACTATGCGACACTTTCGTGTCATGGAAATGCATAATTTAGGCTGCTGAACACATCTGATGTCTCTTTAAATCTATTTCAATGGAAGTTCATAGAACAATAACCTTACAATCTTACATCAATGACATACACATACTGCCAGATTGACTATTAATTTATATGACTCATGTTTCATACTACTGTATAGTATAGCTCTTTCGTCTCTGCATCTTCGTAGCTAATGTTACATAATGTTTTCTACTTGTTGGTGCTA
>JAUEKU010164138.1:0-11968 GCA_032274805.1 Gypsophila paniculata
TGTGAATGTTCCCCATACAAGGCTTGCTGATTACAAACGAGATCAGAATTGGGTGAGGGTTCGTGGCCGTTACTCTATATTCCCTGGCGGTGGTACTCAATTTAAGAATGGTGCTCTACATTACATTGATTTTATTCAAAAGGTAATTTCGTATTGTCATTCAGTGTACTTTGTTGTGGATTTTGTATCTGAAAGTGGGAAGATTTTTTATGCGTGTTCTTGTGGTGTAACAATTTTGTAAGTAAATCCAAGAGGTTTCGATTACCGACTGGGGTGAGAAGGAAATCGTGTTTCTTGCTGTGCTATTAAATACAGAGGGATAAGTTCGAAATAATACAGAACTGTGTACAAAATTAGACTTTCAATTTCCTTGAATTCCATATACTTGCATTTTACCTTTACACTTATTTTATTTTATTTTATTTTATTTATGACGGTTTTGAATTTATTCTCGTCTGGTAGAGACTCTATTTGTTTGGAGTTGGCCTTGAGAATGAAAAAATTATCGATAGCTTAATACATGGCAGAGCAAAAGATCAAATGAATCATTCAATTGGTGCTCTAATCTCTGATACCATTGTTAAGGATGAGAATAGCAAGGACGCTGCTTCTAGTTATAGTTTTATTGTTTATGTTTATAACCTACGTTCATGTTGCTCTTTATGATGAGAAGGGATCAATAGATGCTTTGAAATTTAAAGCATATGCCGTTTCACTTGGATCTTGGGACTTGGGTTCTACTCATGCTTGATGTTTTCCTGCCATTTCCCCCAATTTATACATATCCGTGAGATAGAAAAATGTGTTCATTAAGTTCATAACCTTATGGAATTAAGCTAAGCCATACGGAAAGTTGACTCGACTAGTAACTGGTGTCTTTGAGAACTACGAAGTCAGAGCAAAAAACAGTACTTAAGCTAGTTCTAGATGTTTCTGCTTGGTGTTTAGGACGTGCGAAAATTCCGTTGGCATAGGACCATAGGGAAAAGTGATGACATCTCTTGTTGAACGACTTGCTTCAAGAGGATGTTATATATGGCCTTAACAATAAACTAATCATATATATTGAGTGTTTGTGAGTAGTAGTATAAATATGTAATACTATGCTACTCCTCTGATCAAAGTGCTCTGTGAAAAGTGATTAATCTGATACATCTGATGTGCACGGCAATAAAAGGGAATTAGGAAAGGCTTTAGACATTGCAGAGTTTTGTTAGGGGAAGAAATATATGTGATTGGCAGTTTGCCATGGTTCTATTTTTCTCTTAAACTCACGGTCTTGTTGGAAGTTGGAATTATGGTCATGGCAAGAAAAGGAACTAAATGAGAATAAATCATTAGTTGTAGTTAACTTTGAAAATGAATTTCAATTCATTACTATCAACAGAAAAATCGCATGAGTCCATGATCGCAAGCATCTGTAAATATGTGCCAAAATCTAATACTCAAAGATGCGGGATCACAGCTGAATTTTATGTGCACAATTGGTAGTGACACATCAAAAGTATCTCAGGCTTCTTCATACATGCTTGGACTTTTTTCGATTATGAATTTATCGCGGGTCTTGTGGAATAAGTCTCATACGAGGCCCTTGTTTTAGTTAGAGGCTTGAAGGAAAGATGTGTACATGTTTGACCTTCCATGATGTCTCCCATGAAAATATGGTGGCTGTTGGTAAAATTTTCTCTATTTGGTGTGGTCTATCATATTAACTGTCTGAAATTAGCTACAAAACCGAAAATTCACTTGTTAATTCCAGACTCTTCCTGATATTGCCTGGGCAAAACGTAGCCGTGTTGTTTTGGATGTTGGATGTGGAGTGGCCAGCTTTGGAGGTTACCTTTTTGAGAGGGGCGTACTCACCATGTCACTGGCTCCCAAGGACGTGCATGAAGCCCAAGTGCAGTTTGCCCTTGAAAGAGGAATTCCTGCTATATTAGCGGTCATGGGGTCGAGAAGGTTATCATTTCCTTCTAATGTCTTTGATATCGTCCACTGTGCTCGTTGTCGAGTTCCCTGGCATGCTGAAGGTAATGTATGTGTCGATAACCTTGGATTCTATCATTTGAATGAAATATTAAGCTAAATATTTCTGATTTGAATTTAGGTGGTAGACTTCTTCTGGAATTAAATCGAGTGTTGAGGCCTGGAGGTTACTTTGTATGGTCTGCAACTCCGGTTTACCGAAGAGGATCGGAGGATGTTAGCATCTGGAAAGGTACATTGCTTTCTAGTCTGAGTGTCATCTGATATCTTAAAGCGCATCTATTCATATAGTTTACCTGTGTTTCTTTCGTAAAAAAGAAAATTAATCCCTTTATTTAACAAATGCAGACATGTCGAGGCTAACAAAATCTATGTGCTGGGAACTAGTCAAAGTAGGGAAAGATGAAGTCAATAAAGTATCTGCAGTACTATTCAGAAAGCCTACTTCTAATGATTGTTATCAGAGACGACGGAAAAATGATCCTCCTCTTTGTGAAGAATCTGATGACCCAAATTCAGCTTGGTAATTTACTATCAACCTTTGATACCCTCAGATGTCACGACTCTGCTGTTTCATGATTGCTTGACATGATCTTTGCTAGTTACTAGCAAGCAGGGGAATGTTGTTAAGCTGGCAACTTAGCCTCTGGTACACAAAAAATGTCATTGAGGTCAAAGTTACAGTGCCCCTCCTATTATAATCGACTTGGGAGATTGTTACATGTGTTAGTTGATGCCATATCGTAGTCGTGCATATAGACCTTGAAAGCTATTTGTCTCGCATGCTTCCCAATGTTTGCTGAAACTGTACCGAACCATTCTTATATTATCCCTCTTCAGCTCTATTGGCCTCATATAAGACTTACAGGTCATATAACTCATTCAAGAATCTACTTATTTTCTCACTTCGAAAATTATACTCCGTTTGGAAAGTGGAATCAATGATAAATTATTTGATCCGCGAGGTTTGTCTTTGCCTCTATGGCTCTATGAGGGAAGAGAAACAGTTTCTGGTAAATTTCATACAGTGCAACTACTTGTTATTTTGTGACATGCTCTTAATATATGTGTTATTTTACAATGTGATTTTCAGGTATACACTACTGAACCCATGCATACATAAAGTGCCCTCAGACCCGTCCGTACGTGGGTCTCAATGGCCAGAACGCTGGCCATCAAGACTGGAGAAATCGCCTTACTGGTTGAAGGACTCTGGGGTTGGAGTTTCTGCGAAGGACTTCTATAATGACTATACTCATTGGAAGTCTGTCATAGCAAACTCCTACTTGAATGGAATCGGTGTTGACTGGTCCGTCGTGAGGAATGCCATGGACATGAAAGCGTCTTTTGGAGGGTAAGTACTCAATTATTATAGTACAAGAGTATGGTACTATTGTTCATATCACATGGTCTACTCGAGAGTTTTAATCGTTACTTGACTGTCAAAGCCTTCTGCCCATCCTTTTGGTCCTAGTAAAAATACGGGTCTTAATATAAACAAACGAAAAAAATGAAAGAGGATAGCTTACTTGTTTGGAAGTACCTTTATGGCTGGTGACTTATTTCCTCTTAATAGTCCTCGTACTCTCTTGAATTGAAAAGCATCTAGCTTAGTAGCCCAGAGAATTACCATTGTCGTGTCTGGTCCAGTTTCAATAAGTAGAAAGCTAATTATTCTTGCTGTACTTTTTGAACAGTATGAGCAATCACACAGCGGTTGATTAAACAAACAACTTGAGACATCAAATTTTTTGGAAGTTGGTCAATTTTGACTGAAATGAGTTTTGCATTTTTAGTTATTGTTTCGTGTGAAGCCTTTTGTTGTAAATGTCAGCTATCTTCGTTGGGAGTAATACTCGTGACCTAGGTCTGAAACACTGCCCTCGTGGCTATACACCAAAATAAAAAAGATGAACAGGTCCCTTTTTAGGCCATTTGTTAATCTAACAACCAATTCCAACCTTAAGCTATCCTTAGTATCACTGTATCAAAACTTCGGGATTTTTATTGTTTCAAGTAGATGAATATTATTTGTCGTATATTACCCCATTTATGAATTGCGTGTCACTGAATCCCGCCTTTTTCTCCCATTCAGATTTGCCGCTTCTTTGAAAGATTTACAATTGTGGGTCATGAATGTAGTTCCTGTGAATTCATCGAACACACTCCCAATCATTTATGAACGCGGTCTGATAGGACTGTACCACGACTGGTGCGAGTCATTCAACACATACCCAAGATCTTATGACCTCCTTCATGCCGATCACCTCTTCTCTGATCTTCAGAAAAGGTTTGCGTGTCGCAATTAAATGTTTCTGGCTGATTCATTTACTCTCAGATCAGTCTCTGACAGTAACTCTTTTTATGGTAACAGGTGCAATTTTGTGGCCGTGATGGCAGAAGTTGATCGAATTTTGAGGCCAGGGGGCAAACTTATAGTTAGAGACGACACTGGGACCGTATCTCAGGTAGAGAGTGTGGTTAAGTCGCTTCATTGGAATGTCAAATTTAAGCAATCCAACGAGCGTGAAACCCTTCTGTGTGTCGAGAAAACGTTTTGGCGTCCCTCTGAAACCGAAACAATTCTAGCAGCCATAACTTGACTTGTTTAGTGTAATGTTACACAGGTTCTTTGTTGATCAAACTTTACTTAGATTTTATATTGCTCCGACTCTTTCGTTTTACTACAAATCAGGAAAGGACACGAAAAATGTATGAACTAGACTCCACTTCGATTTCGCTTGCTCGTGTCGGATACTTTCCACCCAAGCCACCTACAAAGATTAGAAGTATCGGACAAAAGGTGCGTGCCCGCTGTTGGACTCAAACATATGTACGACTGTACGAGTGATCAAAAGACATGATTGAGAGACATCTTTTTTCTTTTTTCGTAAGGTAAATATATTTTCGAAAAAGTTAAGTTGCAAAATTTGTCGGCGACGATGACTTTTTGTCCTTTCATAAAGCATAAATTTCATTAAATGGAGAAAAACTTTTATCGTATACGGAGTATTACGTAACTTTTTTTATTAATAAAGTTAGAAATTCTCAACTTTAAAGCAAGAAATTTTTTAAACTTCGTGCTACTAACACGAAATTTGTTAAACACGAGAAAATGTGAAAATTTGAAAATACATAAATCATTATATGTCGTCACTAATATGGTGATTTTCCTTAACAAAAAAGGCTAATAAATCTCGTAAATTAAAAACGATTTTTATCATTCGTAAAATAATCTCACACAATATCAAACAATAAACCCCAATTAATGAACACTACATAAGTGTAATCCTAAACCATAATCAAAGCCACTAATCATGGCTTTTTATTAATAATTAACTTTAAACACAATTTACTAAAAATCATAAAACAGAGGAATGTTGTTGTTCACTGTATTAACTGAGTTTTCACACTGCAATCAATCACCCAATGTTTTCTCCACAGGTAATTTTACAACTCATTAATTTTGTCACCGACTCACCGTAACGATTCATGTTAGTCGACCCCAAATGATTTCGGTTCTAAGGCTTTTGTTATAATTAGTTGTAACATAAATAAATTTGTGGGTGATCTTTTTATTATGTGTGATTAGAGTAGAGATTTTGATCTGAATTTATTATTGTACTGTAGTTGCGTTTTGAATCTAATATTGAGATGAGTACGTGAACGTGACCGTCGAAGGCATATTAGATAGGTGGTTAGGGTGTGTTGTACACATTTTATTGTGTCGGATCGTCTTTTTCGAGGCTGTGTGTATTGATATTTTTGGGCAGGTTTGAGGCAATACATGTTATGGAATCAGTGGTTTGTGATCTTTTGTGTGGGTAGGTTTTTCGAATGAATTGGCTGCGCGTCTTTTTTGTTGTGATGTAGCAGTCATTTGATGCAATACACGACCCAATATTCATTTAGAGTTATCGGATAATGGTCTTTTTGTCATTAGGGGTAAGCCTGCGTATATATGAGCCCCTTACCCTGTTATCGACGAGAGCTTTTGAGGCACTGGGTAATGTAGTAAAGGTTTTTTGGCTGTAGCACAATTATTTAATGATTGTAACCGTGGATGTTTTTCATTAGTAATTTGTTAGCCTTTTAGGTTGATCTTCTTTAGTTTTGGTTTGTCCTGTTACACTTAGTCGTAAAAATGTTGTGTGCGTCTGACCCCTTACTTTGCATAGGGCAGGAGTATATGAGCCACAAAACGTTGCATTTTGTTTTACCCCCTATTTGTTGAAAGAATCTCAAGGTGTCAAATGAGAGCGAAACTTACACATTTATACTATACGGGTTGCTGAAATATGGAGTATTTCTCTTTACATTAATAATTTTTTGGGACAAGGGGGTGAGGGGTAATTGTTTGCACTCGAGTGCTTAATTTTGATTGTAGTGCTTACGTGGGGTTAAGAATCGTGTTTTGCAATAAGATTTGTTGAGTATGTGGTTCCACTTCATGGGTTATTTTAAGCAGTAACCATTCTATCGTCTACCTCTCAGGGGCGTGAATCTTGTACCTGAACGGCGATTTCTGTTCTCAGACAAACATGGCTCTAGGAAAGTATGCCCGTATTGATGCCCACAACTCATCACACTCTTGTGTGACCATAAGTATTGTGGCGTTTGTGTCTACTTGTTTTATAGGGGCTTGGCTGGCATTGTCATCGTCCTTTGGCCCTCTTGGTGTAGGAATAACATTACAGCAATTCACAGTTGGAGTGCCCAAAAAAGCGGTTTCAAATAACACGGACTTGCACGAAAAAGGCCTGAAGGTGAATGACAGCAAGCTTCATATGCAGGGAAATGAAAATGTCATTCCACAGGTGCCTCAGAGTTCAGAAATAAGTCAAAATCATGAATCTGAATCGATAGAGGGGGAAATGACTGGCAACACTTCGGTTGCACCAAATGTGGCAGAGAAATCTATTTCTGGGAACGGAGAAGAAAACAAGGTATCGCAAGAGAAAAGCGGTGGACCACCAGCAGATACAATTTATCAAGAAGTACCTACTGAAAAGAATGTGGACAGTGCTGTCCAAACACATGATGCTGATGATAAAACTGAATCAAATGACGGTCGTGATAAATCAAAACGATCAGGAGAAATAGAAACAATGGCTGACAAAACTAGGGATAATTCTGAAAAAATAACCTCAGACTGGATTAATGCAAAGACGATACCGGATGAAATGGTCAATCAGACTGAGAAGCCTAGTCAAGAGCAAAGCGATGTGCCTTCAGGACTTGTATCTGATGACGGGAATGACACGTCAAATGAGACATCCTCTCAATTAGCATCTTCGCCAACTCAAGCAGGCGAGTCAGAGAAAGAGAAAGTCTCGGTAGGAGTTCCGTCATCGTCGCTTCAAAGTAATTACAGCTGGAAAGTCTGCAATGTCACTGCTGGGCCAGATTATATACCTTGTCTCGACAATATTCAAGCTATCAAAAAGCTGCGGACCACGAGTCACTATGAGCATCGAGAAAGGCACTGTCCTGATGAAGCTCCTGTCTGCTTGGTGCCTCTACCTGAAGGGTATAAAACACCGATTAAATGGCCTAAAAGCAGGGACATGGTATGTTGAATGCTCTGTACAAGAAAGAGAGATTGAGATTATCGATTTTAGTTTTGCTAATTCTGATTAGATTCTATGGTGCATAATGCAGATCTGGTTCTCGAACGTGCCTCATACTCAGCTTGCTGAGTACAAGGGAGGACAAAACTGGGTGAAGGTTTATGGTCGTTATCTTACCTTTCCTGGTGGCGGGACTCAATTCAAGTATGGGGCGTTGCACTATATTGATTATCTTGAAAAGGTTGTTTCCCTATTTACATTTTATCTTGTCCTTCGTTTTATAGTACATTCAACTGCTTTCGTAATACATCTGATACATTAATGTAGTACGAATACGCGAATTGCTCTTGATAAAGTTTCCAATACATTAGTAGGAATTGCACACTAACATTATAATTCATACACTTGACCTTTTTTGTGGATTTAAACGATATTTATCTATGAATATAGCTTACATAATAGATATCATACTTCGTGAGTTCGTGACATTAATCTCCTATGACAAATGCTTCAAAAACCAAAATAACAAATACAAAAACATCAAATTGTTAGTCAATAGCAATGAAAATTGGAAAAATTGCTGCAAGTGAAGTCTTTAAACATGAATCGATACGCCAAATGAATCATGAAATGATACGCTCAAATCAATTTTATAATTCGGCTCGAATGGATCTAACTACCATGCTCTGGTTTCGGGTGGCTGTGGAAAATTGACTAGAACTTTCGTAACTTTCAATAATGTGAACCAACAAATACTAATATCAATTTATACAAAGTTTCAATGAAAAGAAAAAGGAGTAGTTGTTTTGCCCCTTCCTCAATATGTATAAAACCATTGAATTCAAAGTCGTATGAATGGAAAAACAGTAACTAAGTTCTTTGACATCCAAGCCGCTGTGCCATGTTGAGCTTCTTGAATTTTATTCCGGCTGTGTAATTCTTGATTAGCAAGCTACCAAGTATCTTTTATCATAGAGTATAGGATTTGTCATCCAAAGTATCTTTATATTAGAGCTGGACTAAGGTATTCCACTGTTAAATTCCAGTCTGTACCTGATATTGCTTGGGGGAGACGAAGTCGTGTTGTTTTGGATGTTGGTTGTGGCGTGGCTAGTTTTGGAGGCTTTCTTTTTGACAGAGACGTACTCACTATGTCGTTGGCTCCAAAGGATGAGCACGAAGCCCAAGTGCAGTTTGCTCTTGAAAGGGGGATTCCAGCAATATCAGCTGTCATGGGAACACAAAGGTTACCCTTCCCTTCAATGGTCTTTGATGTCATCCATTGTGCTCGTTGCAGGGTCCCTTGGCACATAGAAGGTAATTTCCGCACACGTAAATGAGAATCTTGTCATTCAGGCAAAAACATTGAAAGATTAAGTTTGTTTGGATTGATTATAGGTGGTAAGCTTCTTCTGGAGCTGAACCGTCTCTTGCGACCTGGAGGATACTTCATATGGTCAGCCACTCCAGTGTACAGAAAAGATTCCACCAATGTTGGCATATGGAATGGTGTGTTTTTTCTATTCCAAGTATTTTTATTTCTTATATATGAATAGTTTTTAATAAAAGCTGAGCCCTTCCTGCAGTCCCCGTCCCTCGCTGCTCTTGAATGGGCCTTAATGCATGTGTATGAATGCAGACATGTCCGAGCTTACAAAGTCTATATGCTGGGAACTTGTAAAGGTCGAGAGGGATGTGGTTAACAGAAAAGCTGCAGCAATATTCAGAAAGCCTGTTAATAATAGTTGCTACGAGGGACGACAAAAGAATGATCCTCCATTTTGTGAAGAATCTGATGACCCAAGTAAAGCATGGTAAAGATCCCACTGGCTTTATTAACGTTTTCCACTTGCAGCAGTATATGAGAAGTTTGTGTGGTACTCCTTTGTTCAAATTTAGTTCACTCGAGAACCGCAAATATTTAGATAGTGTATGTGATTCGTATATAATTAGGCTCAATGCTGTTAAATAAAATGGCAGTGACTTACTGAGCTTCCACTGGGACCCCTTGAACAAATACATGTAATGAGTTAAATATGCCGCCTGATCCAAAAAAAGGCCTACTAAAAGATTGCATGTCCGAAATATGAACTTTGTATTCCGGAATATTTGAAATTTTGTAGATAAATAATTTTCTTGAAGACTGAAGGATTTTCAAAGTTGAATATTAAAGAATCTTCATATGCCTTCTATGTTGGGAGGAATGTGCCGGATATGTTATGTGGCTGTGGCCTGCGGGTTTTGGAGTAAAGGCTTATACAAGCTACCTTACGATAACTGAACGACAGTACCAAATAGCGTGGTAGGGAATTCGGATTTGCACAGCGTTACTCCTTGCTAACACTAAGAGGCCTAACCCGAACTTGTAGAATGACTGAATACTCTGTATCTGTGGCAGCTTTGTAGAACTCAGTACCTCTGTGGACTTACTGGATTCATTTCTATCAGGTACACACCACTAGAGGCGTGCATACATAAAGTTCCCACAGATCCATCGAAACGCGGGTCTCATTGGCCGCCACAGTGGCCATCTAGATTGACCAAAGCTCCTTACTGGTTGAAGGGGTATGATGCTTCAACGGATATTAGGGAAGACTACAACCGCTGGAAACATGTCATTACTAACATATATTCCCACGAAGGCGGAATAGACTGGTCATCGGTGAGAAATGTCATGGACATGAGAGCATCATATGGAGGGTAAGCATTTAACTGTGTTCTCCAACTTCTCATTAATGATAGTTTTATCCATGCCTAGAATTGTCAGTCTTATCTACTCCTCGAACTCCCAAACATAAAAGAAGATCCGACATAATATAGCGATTTCCCTATGCCTTTATCTACATTTTGCACTTTCTCCGCCTTGTTTCTTCTTTTCATTTTTTATCTTTCTCAGATTTGCCGCAGCCTTGAAGGATTTCAAAGTGTGGGTTATGAATGTAGCTCCCGTCAACTCGACAGACACGCTTCCAATTATATACGAACGTGGTCTGTTTGGAATATACCATGACTGGTGTGAATCCTTCAGCACCTACCCAAGATCTTACGATATCCTTCACGCGAATCAGCTTTTCTCCGACCGGAAAAACAGGTTTGAGATTAACGAGATGCTGATGATTTTAATTTAACCCGTTAATTTTGATCAACATCCATCTTACTGTAAATTTTGTTTCTCATAACAGGTGTGCCCTGACAGCAGTAATGGCAGAAGTAGATCGCATCTTAAGACCAGGAGGCTTGTTTATAGTCAGAGACGATGCACAGACAATTTCCGAGCTGGAAAGCATAGCTGACTCACTTCATTGGAAGATCAAATTCTCTTATTCGAAAGATAACAACGAGGTATTCTGTGTCGAAAAAACGATGTGGCGCCCCTCAGAAGTCTAAACAATTTCGCCAGCCATAGGCTGATTAATTTTTCATGTACTAAACTCACATAACTTCATCAACTACTATACACACTGCTGAAAATAGCAGCTATTCTTTTATTGTAACACGCTTCAGCTGCATCAACTTTTATTGATGCATCTGGTTTATATTGGCTGTCCTGTGCCCAGTGATTTTCTATCTTACTGTTATTGTACCTGAACCTGATTAATGTCATAGGGACGGGTATAAGCGGGTATACCATTGCGACCATCTTAAGTGGGGCGGGTATGGGTGCAGTTTTTGTAACAACCCGGTTTTTAGTGACTTAAGTTAACTGAGGCGGAATTATAATTAAGTCTAAACCAAGTTAAACCAAGGGTTTTGGTTAAATAAGTATAATTTATAATTATGAGTAAGTATGATCATGCATCAGTTAAATATTAGCATACGTGATAACAAATAAGACTCATGAGATAAGTAAGTCACAATCCTTCATACAACCAATTAATTATATAAACACACATCACATTCCATATCTCAAAATAAAACAGTAGTACTCTATAAACAACAATTCTTACGATAAAACATTAAATAAATTTTGTAGTCGTTTATTGTTAAAATCATTTTCAAGTATCACATTTATCACACAAATCTCACGAGTTTGACTACAGAACGGTCTCGTTTACTTAAACTGATTTTCCGTTCAACCATTCAATGAGATAAGACTATTCAACTCGTAGATCATACCGAAAACCAAGATGTTTTCATCTCGTTCCCTACTATCCGGTCTGACCGGATACTGTAGATACCGAAAAATACCTACGCGGGATTTTTGAAAATCGAGTTGAAAATAAGAGTTTGAAGGATTGAAATTGAATAGTTTGAAAAGAGGGTTTGAAAAGCATTGATTTTGGAAATCAAAAAGGTTTGAAAATCGAATTGAATTGAAGTGACTTTAGAAAGTCGTTTTGAAATTGATTGGAGTCGCCACCAAATTTGAAAGGAATTTGGAACCTATCGTCGTGTCCTAGTCCATAAGACAC
>JAUEKU010164148.1:0-11968 GCA_032274805.1 Gypsophila paniculata
TTGGGTTGCTCTATGCGCGTGTTTGTCTCATATTTTAAGACTAATGTGAGTTTTATGTTCGAGTAATGCTTGAATCATGTTTAGTGATATATTTCCGTATAATAATGTAGAGTATGAATGTATTTTGTATTGTTTTTTTAGAAAACTTGGTAAAGTTTTGATGTTTGGAACATATTGTTTTTCTTTTGCACATTCAAAATAGTGTTCGTGCATGATTTGTGTATACCTATGTGATATCCGACACACATGTTTACTAAGACTTATCGAAAGGTACCTAATGTTAGGACTTAGGACACCAAATGAAGACTTTGGAATCCTTTTTAGAAGTTGCGGCCATGTATGACAGATGTGTTGCAGCCTATGCTACTTCGACTCGGATAAGGGTGTGGGACATTTACTTATCCTAACTTTGGACTTGCTATGACTAAACTTTTGAGGCATAACTGCATAAGAGACCTGATTTGAGGAGGATACGGTCATGAGTACAGGGACATGTCTTTGATACGAACTTTTTAAAGTGAAAAAATAAGAAAAATCTAGAGTTGTAAAGTGAAACATGAGAATATTGAAATATAAGTTTCAAATCGTCAAAAATCAATATACATGCTTTATAGAAGAGTATTTTTCTATTAATTTAAGTCGTCTTTTGTCTAAGCTGGTGAGGTGTCGATCTCGTTAGCAATGGTTATGAATCCATACTGACATTCTTGTAGTGCTGTATGCCTGTATCGGACTATCAGACATGATTATGGCCTCAAACATAAAGTGTCGAAATAGACAAAATGAAGATAAGAGACAGAATCCATATTGTATACTGCTGGTATAGGTGAGATGTTGCCTTTGACACATGTATGCTGTTTTCTATCACCAAATCAGGTAATGGAATTAGACTTTCTTATCAAAATTTGTTGCAGAAATAGGTTTTGAAAAAGAAATATACAAACAAAAGATAAAATAGTGCTAACATCTTAGGGCAATAGCAATGGTGCAAAAATAAGAAGTTCCATAGCTCTAAGGAACTTCTTACCCATTGTTGTGCAAAATAAGGAGCTCCTTATATGAAACCGGTTCTCTATTTTAGAAACCGGTTTCATACATAAAGTAAGAGAGAGTGTGTAAGAGATGGAATAAAATAATGATTAAAAAAAGTTGATAAGAAGTGTTATGGAACTTTTATCATTGAGGAGAAAATAACAAGTTTCATATGTGATGATTTATGGTGATGTGGCATTGAAAAAGTTGATAAGAAACTTCAACCATTGCTATTGCCCTTAGGCGTGTGGGTATCAATAATACAGTGCGGCTATTAGGAGAAGACTATTAGTGCCATCTTGGTGATGTTATTAATTTTTTCTTTTAATTTCTTATCATGGTGATTATTATTTTGTGTCCTGCTTGGTAATTTTTCGTCGATGTTAAATATGAGTAAGGTTGTGGATCAACTAGTAAAACTTATGATAAGTGAATAAATAAATCAGAATTAAATGTAAAGGAAGACAAACAGCAAAGACAACAAGGTTGATGACGCAGAAATCCTATGGAAGTAAGAGACAACTGCGGGTGCCAAACTAAGATTTATCTTCATTAGTAATTTGTATTGTTTCTCGATTACAATTAATTTGCGAATAAAATGCTAACTACGGAGTATATGTTATGGTAATATTTTGCTATAGTTTTTGCTCCGGAAAAATGCGTGTCTTTGCCTTTGAAATGATCATCTATTTATAGTTGTTATTTTCTTCAACCGGCTTCCTAGATTGTAGGAAACATCTTCTCTAGGAGTTAAATAACCACCCACTATCTCATACTTGATCAAGTTTATGCTGCACAACTTCGGATGATGAATAACTGCTTTACTTCCCAACTTTCTGAGTTGGTCTCTAAGGCTCTGACTTGCTATGAGCCAGAGCTGGACAGCGTTCCTCTGTTCAGGCTTGGACTGTTTCTGTCTTATATTGCCATTCATCTGTCCTGAAAATACGGGCTCAACAGGTCCGCACTTGCTTTCGCAATGCACTTGGCTTGAGCTGGTTGTTTTTTTTGTCTTTGTTTCTGCTTGCTTCTTGTCTTGTTATATGAAAATTTATGATGAAACTTCCCAATTACTCATTTGCAGTTTTGTTATATTTGGTGATGTTAGATAATATGTATGCAGTATTGACGAACTTGTTAAAGAAGAGCGGAACAATCTTCTATTCTCACCTTCTCCAGAGCATCAAGACCATCTTTTAGTAAGCGGTCATGATTAAAATCTTATTTATAGATGTCTCTGCATTTTTTTTTTTCGCAGTTGACACTTTATTTTTGCAGGAGTTTAGTATCTAGGTTTTTGAAAAAATTGTACTACTCGTATAATTTTCTTCCTCCCTTCTATTAACCAGTCTACTTGTACACTACACACTGCTGACTTTTATTAGCTCATCTGTGTCTGTCAATGCTTCAAATGACTAAAAACCATTATGCTGATGAGCACATGTAGGGACTAGTCTGCGGATTTTCCCGTAAATGCGATGTTCTCAGATTGCTAAGAACGTAAGCTTTGTGAACAAGGTCTTCTGCAGTTCAGGCAACTGAGTGGGAGGAGCAGGCCAAATATAGCCACAACATAGACAATTGAAGTTATCTCCCTCCTAGTTCCTTTCTTCCAGTTGCTGACACATCTCCCCATCCAAACAAAATTTAAGTGTCTGAACCTTGTAGTTCTTTCACCCAGGCGATAATAATGTGGAGTAGGAAATTTACAGGAATACCAACTTTGAGGTTCGTGCATGGTGGCCTGGTGGGTAGGGAAACACCAATGAGTGTTATCGGTGATGTAAGATCTTGTTTTTTTGGAGTTATTGTTGCGAAGCTGAATTGAATGAACTGGACGTAAATAAGAACAAAAGTATATTGGGAAGAGCTGAACTGAACCGAAGTGACGTGGATTGAGTTCAAATTGAGCCTATAAGAATAAGGCTAAGTTAAAAAAAAATAAAAAAGAAAAGAGTAGGGAAATCAACTTGGAAGTAGGTGATCACTATCCATACTCTAATGGCATTGAGACTAAATTTTAGGTTTAGCCTGCCATAATCATTTGATACATGTAAATTAATGTCTTGTTTTTGAGATTGAAATTAACTGGACAAATCGTGGAATAATATGAATACCGATAGCCGAGTGCCAAACCGAAAACCTTAAATGAAATTGTTCTGACATCCTCTTTTTCTCCGATCTTTCGAAACCGATACAAAAATGGGTGAGAAAAAGACTCTGCAACAAAGGTGTTACGGTAGGTGACTGACTCTTGGAGTTGAATAGGTGATGAGCCCTTCTCTTGAACATTTATCTACTTCAAAATCCTTAGTCTATCTTAGGACTTGTTCTTTCGGACTTGAAGACAAATTTCAAATCAAAAGAGTAGGGCCTTAAGCCATGTCGTCATGTGGAAGGGCTCCTCCTCGACTAGTAGAGGTGATTGATAAAAAACGAAGGTTCCAAAAAGGAAGGATGATGAATAACATGGCTTGATGTGTTAATTGAATTGCTAGTGCGTTTTAACGAGGAACAACTAAGAAATTGGTCGTCTAGAAGGATCTAGTCCACGATAATCTCTATCCTCTTAGAATTCGAAAATGAGAACTATTTTATAAGTATTAAATTTGAGAGTATTACATCGTAAGATGTCTTGTCCGAATGATCTTCAATTTTTTGAATTTCGTTAATTTAATTTTTCGATGACTCGTGTTATATAATACGGAGTATACCTCATTTCATAAGATCCGAAATTGGTTTAGGACTAATCGTATCAAGTAGATGAACTTGATAGTCAAAACATCAAGTTGGAAAGACCGGGTTAGTAAGTAGACACAGAATTAGAGGCAGAGAATTCTATGATCTTTCCTGTAGAATAATGAAATACCAATATCATGTGGCCCTAATTTTACTTTTTCAGGCTGGCTGTCAGAGGCTTAGAGCTTATAATTTACTGAGTACTGTACATTTCTACGTTCAACTTGTGGCAATCTAAGTCGAAACTTTTGTAGGGCAATAAAAATAAACAGGGGCAGCTCATGAAGTCGGATATGGTATCCTTGATTTTGAGTTTGTATTTCTTTGATCCCCTCTTGCATGCAGTATTACAAAGTCGGTGTTTGTTTTTGCCTTTGTTTCATGATATGTAGAGGGAATCAGCTAATGTGTGATCTATATCTGCTTTCGGTAGTCTTCATTGACTTAAAACATGATAAAGTGTTTGGCTGAGTGTCATCATACAATGCAATGTGAGTATGTGACTTGCTCTTTTTATTGTGCACGTTTGGAGTACTTTTTTACCAATACACGGCATAAGCTGGGGCTGTGTATGAGTCAGGATCAGCGTAGAAGATCTGTGTGCTGTGCCAACATTTCTGTGGTTTTTTCTAATTAAAGTTGATTGTCTTGACTAAAATGGATTACTGTATGCTAAACAATCTTAAATGCAAACCCCACATTTGACTCCTCAAATGCATCGTGCCTTCCCATTCACCTTATAATTAGATAGCTTCCATACTTGTCAACCTAGGAAGTTTGGCACAAAAGATGTTTGAATAATATACCACCCTTTCTAATTGACTGCACAACCTTTTGGACGGTCGTAGACTCACTACTGTTATTACCTAATTTCACTTCCCTTTTCCTGCATTCTCTCTTATCGTCTTTCTTTCCGCTTCTTCCTTTCTGGTTTTCTTTGTTTTTAGTCATCCACGCATGGTAGCGTAGGTGTAGATTACTTTTGTTTGTGACACGTTATGTCTAATTTTTATTGGAGGAAAATGTATTCATTACACTTTCGGAATGTTACACTCGTTATGGCAAAAAATAGGGCTAAAATATTATTATATCCAAGTGTCGCCTAAGAGTTGCGACTCTTGCGAGTACTTGTCATTATGTGCGCATGACTCAAGGTGTTACGCAGAGTGCAGGGTCAAAGGACTGAACTCGAGAGGCCGAGGCCAACTATGTAGGGATGGAGAGGTTCGTGTTGAATCATTGGGGATTCTAGGATGATAGGTTATGAAGTTGTAGTGACAAATATGGTTACATAATTTATAAAATATGTTGGTATCATAGCTTAGGTAAGGAGTATGTAGATACCTAATGATACAGACTTTAAAAAACTCTTGTTCCACTGAATCTTGGGTTGCCTCTTTGGGAATGAATCGGCTCTAATGCCTCGTTAAGAGCCTTTTTATTTCCTAAAGTTGTGGATGGTCAAGTCTCAAGTGGTAATGTAGCATGTGGCTCGAATCAAACTTTTCCATTCTAGTATATTCTCTTTGTTAGTGGCCTTTCAGAATTTTTTTAAACATGTGAACCCTGTTTTTGTTAGCCTCGGAAAATTGAGGAGATCTTAGTGGATTACTAGACAAACCTGTCTTTTTCATGAGTTTATTACGGTGTATATCTTTTTGTAAATAGTTTTAGTCAAAATGAACTTAATCCATATAAGTTCAATTTGAAAGAGGGTTCACATAGAATTCTCTCCATTGCATCGCTTAAACACCACTCCGTAAACTATGGACTCCATACATGATACATGTAAGTAAGTGATCATATGTTGCTATTTGGCCTGGTGAAGTAAATAAATGAATGGCCACGGTTTAAACTTTAAACCTTGCAGTGTTTACTAACTTTCGGTTTAAATCCTTGCAGTGTTTAATAACTTGGTGGACGCCATGCATAAACATATAATGTGGACAGAGCTTGATTTTAAAGACTTGTCACGCTAGTTGATACAGTACATCTTTGACCTAATCAAGTAGATTTGGCTAAAGACTGGCTGAAAGGCCAAATAATAGAGAAAACACATGCGAGCAATTTAGTCGGTACATGGTGATGGTGAATGAAGTGAGGTGAAGACTGACATCATGATGAAGGAAGAAGATTCAGCTGTTGGGTTGGGTTGGGTTTTGATGAATTGATGATGCAAAATAGGATCAAGTTAATGTAACTATGTATGTGTCACTCGTCTGAGTCATATATATTCCGTTACTAGCAACAGGTGTATGCTTCTCCCTTATTTTATATTGTCACAGGCACAGCTACATCGTATTCTCTGGCATGGGTTCTCTGCTGAATTTTAGGAAACTGTACACTTTGAACCTTATACTCTTGATCTACAACAACAATTTATACTTGCATTTTGTATTGTACCTCCTTCAAATCTTAGGTTTATGGCCATCCTCATTATTTTATATTCTTTCTTTGGTTTTACTCACTTGACACAATCCCGACATCTACGCTGACCTTCATTTTTCTTATTATTGCGGCTCTTTAATCTTTTTGATATCTGCTGAATTTTTCCGACTTCTAGATACTTGTCATATATTCATACATCATGAATATTTCATTTTGTACGAGTGTTTTAATTGAGGGGACGGGATCGGAGGGGAGGGAAGGCGAGGCGTGTCGATCCCCTAGTTTGGTTAGCAATTTTGGGGTGGAGATTCCGGGGGAGAGAAATTGTTCATTACTTAAAACATTCTTATTACTTGAACAATATTTATTGTCTAGTAAATACACAAATTGACATCTCTTGTTAGTCTTAGTTTTGCAAATTACATATCAATTAGATCATTTGATAAGTAAGGTCGATAAAGATTCCGCTTCTTATTTGACAAAAACTCAATATATTGGGCCTTTTTTCTCTTTAGTTTCCAAAGATTTTGACTAGTACCAACCAAGTGTCTAATTGCTCCTTATGATTGTCATTAACGAAAGCTATATCAACAAGATCAATGGCTAAGCCTATAATTAAGAGTAGAATATTAAGGGGTGAGGTCAGGGTGAGCCAATGAAAATGTGACAAAGAAATAAATTAGGAGTAAACTTGAGAATGGAAGTTATTAGTAGAAGTGTCCTGCCTAATGTGCGGACTTAAGTATTACTATAATAATAAAGCGGAGAGATAAGGGTTCTCAAATAAAAATATGACAGTGATTCTAATCTCCTATTTATGACTTATTAATGTGCGTACTTTTTATATGTAGCGTATGCAATGACGATGGTCTTTGAATTGTTTAGGTAAGTGTTTTAGGTCAAACTTGTTGGGGGAAGATTTTGTACCACATGCTGTACACGAGTTGGATTCACTTTTTCATTATATACTTTGTATATTCTTATCAACGTGGATATGCTCTTAATGACCATGGTCTCCAAGTACAATTTGCATGCGCAACCTTACTCTTTACTCCCTATTTTACTTTATCATCTCCCGTCTTATTTATTCCCAATATAGCTGCTTTTTTTTTTAGTCCAAAGAGTTCTTAACATATCTCTACATCTACGCGTGGACAAACTAAATACCGACATATTTTTGAGTTCTTAGCAACAATCTCATAAATTAAAGAGTAAATCTTCATGCTTGTTTTTCAAACTTACAATTAGAAAACTAACTCAATCATAGGTTTTGGTTGAATTGATTTTTTTTTAATATATTAGAGTCTCATCCGTGTATGAGTGTTAGAAGTAGAGGTGGCAAAATAAAATCGAAACCGAAAAATTGACTGAACCGACATCCGAGTATACAACCGAAAGACTTAACTTGAACTTAAACTGAAACTTGAAACGATTTGAACCGAACTGAAACTGAACCGAATTCTAATATAAACCGAAAACACCCATAATCGAATAGAATCGAACTGTTTTGAATCCGAACCAATTTGACCTAGACTAAAGAGAACTAATTCAAAATAATTTGGCAATATTTGCTTAAATTCGACCACAACCAGATGAAATAATCAATTTTTTTCTAAATTGAGTTTTAAAGATTTTGACTCTAAATAATTAAAAGTATATGTTTATTAAATTAAATTAAATAGTACTAAACTTTTTTCGATTGAAACTAGACCCGAATCGAATATCATCTAATCTGATATTAATCTGACTCGAATTCGCACTGAACCAAAATTGTTAAAATCGATTAAGAACTGCAACCGAATGTAACCTGAACCGAATTGAATTGAAATCGAAAATAAGGATAATTGAAATGATGTTGAACCGAATGATTCCGATCCGAAACCGATCGAAATGACCCGTTCGATTCAGGTCTAGGTTCTAGGTCTAGGTTCAGGTTCTAGGTCTAGGTTCAGGTTCTACCTCTAACAATGAGGTCTCAAGTTCGATTCCACACGTGCTTAACTGCTCACGGAGGCCCGTAAAAATCGAACTTGAAATCTCAAGCACACATAAGTTTCTAATACCATATTAGAAAACCAACTATGAAAAATAAAGATTACTTAAATGTGAAAAAAATAGTTTCAAAATTACAACCCAAGTTCAAAATTTATTACCCGAACATATTTTAGCCGTTTAACTACACATAAACTTACTAAGAACCTCCATACCATCGTACAAGCCCACAAACTTAAGAACGTTTAGCTCAAAATGGTCGAAAAATCATTTACATCACATTGAAAATGAGTTTTGATAGGAGATAATAATGAAAATGTTCTAAAACATACTCCACTAATTTAAAACTTTTTTTTTTTTTTTTTTTGAAAGGGAGTGATAATTAAGAAAATTTTGATTTTATAAGGTAACTATTTGTAATTACCTTAAAATAAATGAGCCAGAAGTCCGAAAGTTCAGTGAAATTCCATGGAAAAATCAATTAGTATAAAAATAGATGATGACGGCTCTTCTTTCTATCAATTCCCTCAGCTCATAATTCCAGAGTTCTCCCTTTTAAGTAGTCATAGACTGGGTACTTGGATTACTGTCACGACAAGCTGGGTAAATCCAGGGTACTTTTATATAATTTGTTTTTAGTTTTCTTTTGTTTTTAAATTTATGTTTATTAAATGATAGAGTTTGTCTCAAAATAAATTATTTTGAAACAATATTACGACCAACTATATAAATGACACGACTTTTGATTTTCTTATTGGTTTCTTCCATGTTGGTTGGGATTTTTTTTTTTTTAATCTTAGTTCTGTTTAATTTATTCAATTCGTACGATTGTCAAATGCCTTTTTGCATTATCATTTTTCATTTTTCTATTTTTGCAAACAAAGTAAGTGAATTAGATGGAATGATTTTCGTTTTTGTTATATTAGTGTGTTGATTAAAAGTATTGAGTATATTTTTTTTCTTCAATTTTCGTTATTTTTTGCATTTTCCCATTTTTTGAATTAGACGAAATGGCTTTGGTTTTCCTTTTTTATGCACGTTGATTTATATTTTTTTTCCCCGGTTGGATGAAATTTGAACTTCTTCGTATATGTGTAAATGAAACTATTGTACGTGTACGATAGTCTATTTGTGAGTAAAATGTGATCACTTCAATGCTTATTGTTACTATTTGAACAATTATTAAGATCATTTTATGAAAATGATCACAATAAGCATTAAATTAGTAAAAAAAAAACGTTAAAATGCTCCCATTTTACTCAAATCAAACCGTATAATAGTCGCATACGAGAGTTACCCAAACCTTTTTTTAGTGTACTCCAAAAAAAAAAAGATACTTCTACACCGATAAAAAGGTGCACCCCCTGACTAAAAATCCTGGGTCCACCATTGACTCTCTATTCACTAATTTGATGATTTTTGGAAAGATAGATTGAAATTTGAAGGTGTGATTAGAATTAAATAAAATATAGCTATAAAAAAAGTTTAAATGATGAATCCATAGTCTAAATAAATATTTTTATGTCGGAGGTTTCATAATAAATTTATCATTATATCGTTTCACGTGAGAATTTGTATACTATTTGTATACATAATATGGTCATGGAGGTGGGTTCATGGAGACTTCATGGCACATCGATAAATAAAACAATTCAATCATCAATTAATGCTACTAAGAATTTAAAACTTGTACACGTATTGTTATGGCTTGACATTAAAATTCTACATGTAGACCCAATTACAGGAGTATATTATACTACATTTCCTTCCATATATATTGAAGTTAGAAATACGGCTACGTACACAGACTTCATATCTCTAATAATTGTATACCGTGTAGACATTTAATTTCTTTGTCAGTCAATAATCATGCTGAAAAAAATATAGTAGGTTTTATTTAGTATAAGATAATAGGTTATTGTACTTCAAATTTAATTAAAATTAAAATTCGACATTAAAAATAAATTACTTTAATAACCTTAATAATATGGCGCAAAAAAAAACTAGATTTCTGTTTTTTAATTTATTTTATTTTTTTTATTTGGGTGGCACTGAGTTTTAGTACCACCGGGTGGCGCTCTATCACTTTCCTTACGATATTCCATTCTATAGAATCGACGGACTAGTTTATCTTCCAGCTTGTATATGTGATTATAGGTGTTCAGCGGTCCATACCCAAACCGGACCGACTAGACTCGGAGACCAGTTTTCCCTAAAAATTGAACTCGGAGATCGGACCGGTTAAAATGGAACCGGACCGAACCTCCTAATATAAGGGTTTTTAGAATTTTTTTCCAAGATTGTACCGGACCGAAGACAGGTTAACTCTATTTTCTCGACTCGGACACCGGACCGGTTTGTGTGCGGTCTAAGACCGGATCGGATCGACCGGTCCGGGTCGGTCCAATTACCGGTCCGGACCACTTTTTGAACACCCTTATATGTGATCGATCAATTCTTATGCCTTTGTTATATGAATCATTAGCTCAAGTCTAATAAACTGGCAGTGGTGGAGCAAGGGGGATAGGGGGGCTGCCGCTCCCTTAAATATCGAAATTTTTTTATTTTTAACTAAATTTTTCTAATTTTTTTATTCCATAAGTAATCCGCCTCCTAAAATTTTTTTGTCCCCCCGATCTTCAATTTAGGCTATGCCACTGTAAAAGATATTATTTTTTATTTTTTTTTCCTTTATATCATCTAATACAATTTGATTCGTGAGTTCTTGTCGTCGACCATATATACTCTAATAAGCCACATGTTACGTACGTTGGGTGCAGGGTATTGTGCATAGACCATAATTTGTATTCCCTCTGTCCCGGTCATTTGTTAACACTTTTCATTTATGGGTGTACAAGTCAATTATTAACACTTTCTATATTTGGTAACTTTATTTAAGTAAAAGACTATTATATCCCTATTTCTACCTACTTTACAACTCATTTGACCCCACCATATACACTCTCTCTTACTTTCAACAATAAAATATGTTTTAATACAAGGGGCAAATTGGACATTTTATCACTTGCCTTATTTTTTATGCAAAAGGTAAGTGTTAACATTTGAGTGAGACGGAGGGAGTAGTAGTTAGGATTGAGATCTTAGTGCTTTTAACTACGCGAAATATACTTGTATTTTTCATGTATCTTATTTTTCAAATGACAAAACTGATAAGTTTGTATTTTTTTTAAATGACAATACTCACACTTCAGAATTTGAAAATAAAGAACGTGTTATGAAATTGTTTGGTTATTAGAAATAACCAAAACTCGTTTGTTGTTATTTTATACATTGTCTGATATATTTTAAAAATAAATTACGGATTATAATGAAGCTAAACCTCTAAATTTGTGTATCTGTTATTGTTAATGACAGTAATTAATATGTCGATGTTAAAATTTAGTTAATCAAATACATGTATTTCTACTTGTAACACTCCGTGTTAATTTAATACAAAAAAAATAATAATGTTTAATTTCTTAAATTAAACTCAATTAATTTTCTCTTTTATCTTCGTATTTAAAACGCGCCAGAAAATTTTTCGCGAATTAAATACTGTCTTCTCATCACAAAATCTCAATTATCAAAAAACATAAAATAAATTATTTATTTCTCGAAGGTCAACCTTCAACCTTAACTTTTCTCAAACTTTAATTTTTGTAAACGAAAATAAAACTTATTAGGTTCAGAATAACAAAAGAATCATATTCCGAAATTTTTATAAAATTTAATCCCGACCATAAAAATTTCGAAAACACTATTCACTCAAAATAAAATATTTCCTTTAATATTTATAATCAAATTATAAGCACTTTTC
>JAUEKU010164158.1:0-11967 GCA_032274805.1 Gypsophila paniculata
TTGGGTGAAAATGGACCATGGAAATTAAAAGGAAAAGACGATTTTTACGTCTTGAATTTTATTGTCGTTTTTGGTTAGAAACAGATTCGGGATATTTTAGAATTATTGAATTGAATAATATTTGAATTAGGGCAAAAGAATCGAAACTCTAATATAAATTATCAGACGTGAAAATGAAGTCGTCCGAAAATTTAAAGTCGGTAATTAATATTTTAAGCGTTAGGATGCGTTTTTGAAAAAGATTAGAAATTGGATTATAAGAATAAAGTATTAAACATTTATTTTTGTGAATAGTGTTTTCGAAATTTTCGAAGTCGATATTTATTTTTATAAAAATTTCGAGCTATGTTCCTTTCTTAATTCTGAATGTTATTCGTTTTATTTTTATTTTTAGCTAATTGGGCTTGGAAAAAGTCGAAGGTGAAGTTTGACTTTTGAGAATTATTATTTTAAATCTTAATTTCATAATTAGTTTAATTAATTAACACGGGGTGTTACAGTATGCATATATAGACTAGGAATTGAATCATTCCTCTTATCTATTGGTATCTTTAGTTTGGAACACTGGTCCGTTAACTCGACCCCTTCGACTATCGCGCGGTGCATGAAGTTGTACAGCATGCTTTCGTCATTTGGTGTTGTTCCTCGTAGGCTAACTTGAACTAGAGTACCCGGTCAAACGGGATAGTAGGAAATGAGATGTAAACGTTTTGGTGTTCGGTATGATCTACGAGTTGAATAGTCTTATCTACTTGGATGGTTATATGGGTGACCAATTTAAGTAAATGAGACCGTTCTGTAGTCAAACTCGTCATATTTGTCTGATGTATATTGTATGTAAAAAGTGATTTTAAAATAAAAGACTACAACTTTCATTTAATGTTTTATTATGGCATGATGTTATACCGCGAGCATGTGAACTAATGTGTAATACAAAATCATGAATCGTGATTATTTAATTTACTGTACTTTCAATATGAATTTGTTATTTATTGTTTATGTATGTCGTTGCTTGAATGAAAATATGTAGTTAAGCATTGCACGTGAATACATGAATTCCTTTGTTCAGATTGCTCTGTTCTTTAACTTAATATTTCAACCGATCAAGTATTGTCATTGAATGACATTTACTGTACGTGTGCGTATTTATAAATTATAATTAAAAGCCAAAGTCTTTGGTTCAGAGGTATGTTTGAGAACTTTGCTAGTCACTGTCCGCTAAGCGGACTCCGTTATAGTTTCTTTTCCAAGACCCCCGTGGACTTACCGCATATCTCAAGAGGGGACGCTTTTTATTGTTTTTTGTACTTATTTTCGTACTTTAAGTCGTACCCTACGATTCTGTACTTGATAACTTTTTTTGAGATTTGTAATATATTAATAACACTGGTTTAAGACGTAATTATAATTCCGCCTTATTTAATTAAAGTCATGAAAAACCAGGTTGTTACAAGATTGGGATTTGCTCCTCGCTTACGAAGTGAATGTCACTCTTTTGTCTTTAACAATTTAACTCAAAGATTCGACAAAAGAGATAGATATCTATAAGGATGACAATTTTCATAACCTATTCTCATTTGAAGAGATAGGAGGAAAGAGATTACGATGGCTTATAGGATAGTGCAAGAAGAAGACTAAAAGATTAGGTATGCCCTTATGTATGACATATTGCATGAACTAATTAATCTACGTGGCTGCAAGATTCTGCTAGGAACCGCTCGTAGTCTAAGTTATAATCGAATTGTGACTTGAGTAACATTAATTAGACCTAGTGGGTCACAAACTAGATAAGACTAATATGGATTGAGTATTACTAATTTGACTAATTATATTTGGCCTAATATGATTAGAAAACCTGAATAGTTCTTAAACCTAGATGGTCTAAGTTATACTGCTAACTGTAAATAAAGGTCAATGAGATATCTAATCAATCACACATAAAAGAACACCTTATAGGCGGCTCATATTAGGAGAGTAAGAGAGGTTTTTTCAGTCTTGTCGGTACTAGCATACCAGACTTATAACATCTACTAGTAGAGGCGCGGCACGTGGGACGCTGATTATATATCGTAAGACGGTCTCACGTAGTTCATCTATGACATAAGGAGCAATTTTGAAATTATATTATTAGAGCATAAAACAGATTTATTCTTCTCCAATCAAATTTTATAATCTCCCTTGTTTAATCTTAATATTAACATTCATGAAATCTTAGGATGTTTTATAATACAAATTGCTGTAAATATTTATAGATCCATTCAGTAACACCATACAATAAAGGCATGCGTGGCCTCAACTACTGTAAATCAACAAATGAGACAAAGAAATTAAGAAATGACTATTCGCATACTAATATTCTATGACACTACTATATTGCTAATGGTTAATTGCTTACTGTATTCCCTGTCCATTAGGCGCCACACTTTCGGATGCAAGGCATGGAGCGGAACAGTTACTAATGCCTCCAAGCATATTGAGATGACCAAATACGAAGTGACTCATGCCCCAAATCCGATAAAAGCATATTTGGACAGGAAACGAATGACCTAACCTGAAGTGTATAACTTATGAACCGACTCGGCCCAAACTAACCCAGGCCCTAGACGTGATCAAATGACCTGTTTGCCAATAGGTTTATATCTTCGATAACTCGGTTTAGGTTGGTCTAGGGTGATGCTACGAAGTCTTCTGGGTGTGCAGTTCCTTGATCCATAACCTTGGCTTGTCTTACAACAGGAGAAATCAACTTCCACACTGCAAAGAAATAGTTGATGGCACAGAATGTCAATTAGAAAAAGAAAAAAGAAAAAGGTTATGATCACTTATCTTATAAGTGAAGATGTGTTTGAAAAATTATTGTTGCCACTTAAATGAATATTTCTATTTTAAGTGTATTGTTAACCGAAGTCTCGAGTGTATGAAGCAAAGTAACATTATCTTTACATAATTTCAGAAAAGAGTGTTTTGTTGAATAAGGTAAACACATCTTCCATTTTAGCCATGATATTTTAAATCTCGGTTTGCAACTTGATCTCAAAATCAGTCATCGGCTGGATCTGCGCTGTTGCGCAATGACCTCAAAATGCCATGTCTAATATTACCATGAATTTAAAGTACACGTGTACCTATTCTAGAACACATGTAGAAGTAGATAATAACTCAAATTTAAGGTTATCTAAAGATGAGTTAATTAAACAGTAAGATATCAAAATAGAAATTTATCATGCATACTCAACCAAGTTTGCACGCAATAGTTTATCTTTATTGTACTGCCTAGACATTGGAATAGCCTAAACAAGGTACATCATATGAGTCGTCTTTACTTTTCGAAGCGAATGTAGGACTTCCAATTTAATGAAACATGTGTTCTTAAAAAATTACTTCATGAAATAATAAATATACTTCCACAAAAGTATACGGAGTAATGTCATTTTCACTCAATTATTATGAGAGATGTCTAAGATTTAATAGAATGTTCATGTTCCAAATGTGAAAACCAGCATATATCGAGTGACGAAGCAAGGCTGGTAATAATTTAACACAGATAAAGACATAAGTAAAATTTAACTCACTATATATGGCAGCTGCTAACCACTCATTGATGATTTTAACCCATGTACTTGCCCATCCAACATCAATACTCCACCTGTTTGACAAACAAAAATTTGTCGTCAATGAAGATATGTTGTTGGCCAACTCAAAGAACCAAAGAAAATTTACTCAAAGAAAGCCTTACTTTTTTGTAGAACTCTTAAGGTTCCAGTTGATGAACAACATTGCAAAATACATGGCACCCAAGGAAAACACCAGGTGGAAGAACCCATACTTATATGGAATATCATCTTCTTCTTCAACTTTATCTTTGCGGAACTGTACAATGATGTTCGCCATAAAACATTAGCCTCATATGTTTTGAGACGAGTTTAACTGTTTTCCTGCAGCTAAGGCCTTGTTGTTTTAGACTGTTTAGAGCTGAAATGAAATGAACCAAAATTGAACTGAACTAAACTAAACTAAACTAAAATTGAGTCCAAAAGAACAAGACCTAAACCATGTCCATCCGGCCATATTTTAGTGAATAGCTTTTCCCTTTCATAAACTTATTTTCTCACAACATTAGAGAGGAGGTCAATTGTTTGAAATCTCCATGCCATTTAAATAATCCTCAATTGACTTTGGTGGTCAACACTGTCAAGTTTTACCAAATGTTTTCTCAGCACATGTAATTAGCTGACAGCTACAATTATTTTTATATTATGGTACTATTATTTCGAATGAATCGTACCAATTACCAAACAGGACCATTGTACGCCTTAGCGCAAGTGCAATGGAAGAACATTATAAGTTCCTTCATTGCCATGTCATATTTTTGAGAATTTCAATAATAAGAACTTTAATCTACAATGAAAAAACTTTAAATAAAGTTCTTAAATGGAGTTCACACACAAATATCAACATTAAGCACTTTAATTTACTGGACATTTATTTTTGGTTTTTGGAAGAACTTAGTTGTTCTTTTAGAACTAAGTTTGTTCTTTTAAGAATAAATTTTATCATGCAATGGGACAAACTTTATTTTATGGGTTCTTGTTGACAACCCCAAGGAAGAACTACCATTGCAATTGCCCTTAGCCTTATTTATTGTTATCATTAGTGAGGTACATAAGCAATAACGTAACAAACCTATCATACATCGTACAATGGACTTATTGAAGATTAACCCGAGTGATGAAGTCAATAAAAAAGTGATAGAGGTCGTATATAATTCACCTGAAATGACTCCGAATCAATCCCTGTTGAAAAGGTGGCCATGACAATTGCACATAGTCCAAAAATGAAACTCTGAAGAAGACTGAAAGTTAGTACACATGCTACATATTCTTTTAGTTAATGGGTAGTCATGTGGAGACTTCAGAAATTAGCTATTGCCGAATGCTTGAAACATAATGAAAATGAATTAGTTGCGTTAATAACAGCAAGAGGTTGAAGAAATCGTACAAAGACAGTAAACCAATCATAATGTCCATTAGCTCCCTTCTGTGGGCTGCACTTATCCTCAGCTGGCTCACTGAAAACAGTAGTTTCAAATCATCTGTAAGCAATTTTTATTATCACAACATATATCTCGTAGATAAATCCTGAGTTTTATCAGTTAGCAGTGGCGACACAAACTCAGTATTCTTTCACTTTGTAGTATGCTCAATGCCTCAAATAAGGCAATACGACTCTCAAATTCCCATTGCATCTTGTTTTGTGAATTAGCAAAATGATATGAGTCAGACAAAATTTCTGTCACCGGTCACTTGAGCACACAGTCTCTGCCTATTCAACACAGGGATTAGAACGCAAGCATATGATCCCCTGATCTCACTACCAAAAGAAGCCTTTGAAGCAACACGGTGCAAGAGCATTAGTATCACTCGATCACATTTCACCTCAATTAAACAATACACACTCTAAAATTCCTCCATTTCTATGCCCTACCTTCAATGGCAGATACCCCCTCCCTAAACCATTGATAAATTCAATTAAGGACCACACCGACATGGATAAAATATATACAAGGCATTCATGTATATAAATCTAACCTTCGTATGGCGGACCAAGAAAGGAAAACGACATAAGAGGCCATGAGACCAGAAGATAAAGGACCTCTGTTCACCTGATCCAAAAATACAGGCATGTTCCAAAAATCATAAGTTCATTCCTAGTCCAAAGCATATTGTAACAAAAATGTGAAACTATTTCAAAAAAAATTTATGATATGACAATAATACCTTTGAATGTAAGGATACAAGCATCATTATAGCAAGTAAAATTCCTGTCCAGACGATGAAAAATATGTTGAGAGTGCACGAGGATCTTGGGACATATAAGATATAAAGGATCACAACTCCACACATAGAGGCGACATAGAGAACTGTTGACACTAACAATCCAAGGGAGCAACTGCATGAATGAAAATCTATTAGTAAACCCGAAGAAGGAAAAATAAATTCAAATGTTCAACCAAATGGTTTTTAAGTTGTATAGTAAGACCACAAAAAGTAGGTGAAAATGAGTAATATGAAACATATATTTAAAACTTGAGAAGTTCAGCATTGTTATCACAATTGGAAATGACTATTAATTACCAAAAATGGGAAGTAACCCTTATTAATCAACATATGAGTCACACATCGATTGTGGAGGAAAGAATTGTTCACTTTATAAGACAACAAGGGTTACTCCTCCAGTCCTCCCATCACCAATTGGATTTGGGATAGAACCCTCTTGGGTTTATCAAGTGTACTAACTTTCCTCCTTTACGGGTGTGGCCAGACAAGGGGTTACTCCTCCCATCACCAATTGGTTTTGGGATGGAAACCTCTTGGGCTTTTACATAGGTAATTAAAAATAAATTCATAACCTAATATTAAAGCATTAATTAAATAAAAATGTTAATAAAAATCCATCGATGATCAATGGTTCAATATAAAAACAATAAAGTTTTTTTGACAAAATTATGGATAACTAGTGCAATAGAATATTCCTTATATTAAATGTGCATTGATTTGATAGAAGATCAACAATTTCACATTAAAAATTAAGTTTAAAAAATTATTAATAATTACATATTTGAAATTAATGTAAGATAATTTTATAATTTTGAATAAAAAAATTACGAAAAACTCATAAATTGATAAAATAAAATAAAATAAAAATATTTACTATCATTCAAAAAATTGTGAAAATATATAAATGGTCACCATAAAAAATAAATGCAGTGGTCTTAATATAACTTATAATAAGAGGATCGTCTTATATACAAATTTCTGTAACATTAAATTTAGCGTATATTGATTTATATATAAAAAAATAAACATACTATATAGCATCACATCAATTTTTTAGCAAAAAGCTAAAATAAATTAATATAAATTTGAGATTTGATCAATGCGAAAGGAACTATAAAATTTGGTGAAAGTATATGATACATTAAGCATGCAGGTGAACGTTGAGTTTGAAAAATGTAAATAATTAGAAAACATAGGAAGCATAGAGAGCTTGATGTATCAGACTAAATACAAATATAATTAATGATTTGCTCTTATTATAAGTAATGAATTCAATTTCATATGATAACCAATATTTGATAAATTGGCTAGGGAAATTTCTCATTATACCCCGGAACTTTGACAATACCCAACTTTTGACCTTTGGGTCCATGGTACCCTTGAGATTTGCTTTTAGTGTGCAATATGTCATTCTGTTATAACACCGTTAGTTATAATGACTTTAACTTATAATTTATATTACTTAATAAGATATTGGCTTTCAAATTAACAAATTCAAGTGTCTAATTGATCTAGATATATTTAATCAAAGGTTAAAAAAAATATCACTACGAAACACAAAAAGAAAAAAAATAAAAAAATAAAAAAAATAATTAAAAAAGTTCAAAATTAACACAATAAAATATTACTCATGTGTATATATACTTCTTTTAGATTAAAGTAAAGTTGAAACGTTTTTCGAAAAAAATAAAATTATTTCGCATGTGTAGATATACTTCTTTTAGAACTCAAAATATGATGAACAATTGAAAAAGTTATATTATAAATATAAATTACAAAAAAATTACTTTCAAAATATATAAATCCCTTAAATTTTTTTAAAAGTTAAAATAAAGTTGACTAGCACATTATATGAATTCTAAAATAATATTTTAATAATTTTTCAATATTTTTTAGGGGTACAATATAAACATTTACAAATCTTAAGAGTACCATGTGCAAGAACACTAATTTTCTTTGTATTTTTTAAAATAAAAAAAAAAATTAAGTTTCCTTATTATTAGGGAAAATTGATACTTACATCTTTTAGAACACTGTTTTTCAAATTTTATACCTTTTGTAAAAAATTTTTAAAACTTAAACCTTTTCTGAGCATTTTATTCATAACCTACACCAAAACTCAACTCCGGCCACTTAATAAAGAAATATTCCAACCAGATTGTCCTTTTTAGTTGATATTTTTTCTTCCATTTTTACCCTTATGTCTCCTTTTAAATATCACAACCTTCCCTCCTCATTCTTCTCCTCATTAGTTCATCTCCTACCTAAAATTTAAAAATAAAAAAAAAAAAAAAAAAAAAAATTCTCTCATCTTTCACCTTCGGTTTTCAGCATTTTCTTTTCATTTCAATACCTCATTTTCTATGCTTGAATAGGTAAAGCTTTACCCTGGATTTGAGAACTCAACCCAGCCACCAGTTCCATAATACCTCCTACATACTCACTTTTCCCTTTGTGCCATTCAAAATCACCACACACAAATAGTCTAAATGTTATCGTCGATCTCTCCATCCTACAAGGATTCACTACTAATAAGTTCAATTTCAATTTGAAAACTAAATAGCAAATATACTTATACAAACACATGCAAATAAATTACGTTAAATTTCGAAAAATAGGGTTTGTGAAAGACTAAATCATTAGATAACAATTTTCAGAATCATGGTTCTTTGTCAACTACTCGTAATCAAATGAAACAAACACAAAAGAACTCCGACGTTTGCCTGTAAATTCAGATGACAAATTAATCAACATTAAAGTATCTTCAAAAACTGAGAGTAGAATTGCATCAACCTCAACCTCAATGTCGTTTTGGTGAGGAAAAGATAATTTTTATGAAATTATTGGCCGGGGTAGAATTTTGATGATTTATTAGGGTAGAATTCTGATGGTTTTGGGGGTATAAATGTATAATAGTGTGTTGAGAAAGATAGATTAAGTAGAGGAAATGAAAAGAAGAGGGGCTGGGGGTTTGTGTAATAAGTCGAGGGGTAGTTTGGGTATTCTCTTTATTAAGTGACCGGAGTTGAATTTTGGTGTAGTTTATGAATAAAATGCTCATAAAAGGTGTAAATTTTGAAAAAAAAAATACAAAAGGTATAAAATTTTAAAGATAGTGTTATAAAATGTGTAAATTATCAATTTTTCCTTTTTATTATCTTTTTGAATATTAATTAAACAATAATCATTGACACATCATCATTTTTTAACGGCGTTATAACGGAACAACATATTGAACACTAAGAGCAAACCTCAAGTGTATAATGGACACAAAGTTAAAAAGTTACTTTAAATACCAAGAGAAATGTGTCAAATCTCGGAGGACCATGGGAAATTTTCCTGTTTGTTATTTCTAAAAATTATTTAAATGACTAAACATGCATTCAACCTACAACTCTTTAATCATGCATGGTTCTAGAAATTGAAATATATTACTTTCTCCATTCAATTCCAACTTGTGCACATTCCTTTTTAGGCCAATCAACTCCAACTTGTGAAGACCCGCTTGAAAGTGTTTAGGGCACTTAATTTCCATAAGTCATCCACTTTGCAAGAATCAATGCACACAATTTTGTAGTGAGAGACAATTAGAAACTCACTTGATGTAGTGACATTACTATTTATTACGAATAAAACTTATGCATTGACATCGTACACAAGTTAGAGTTGAAGGAAGAAAGTACTAATTAACAGACATACAAAATTTTACGGAATGTTATTCAGGAAATACATTTAAATGTTTAAATATAACACTACTTTTTTGGAAAAACGTTGAGCAAAATCTAATTGATACGTAAATTCAAGTAATGTTGTTTGTTTATTTGTATGTGAAAATTTAATCATAAATTCACTGATTTGTAAAATTTTGTTTCCAAAAATATACTGATATTTATACTGATATTAGACTTGTGTATCGCACGAGTTTTAAAACTAGTACACAATATATACAATATTCTTGTATGTTGAACTTACAGGTTATCATGATGAATTAAACATGACAAATTCATATTGTAACTCTTCTTATATTAAAAAAATTAAATGGCCAAAGTTTATTTTAGTTGACAATGAAAGTAAAATGGGAATGATAAATATGGGACAGGGTAGAGTATAATATTTGAGCATATATGTCACTTGTAGCCTGCAAATATGATCTATCTGATTCAAAATAACATACCTTTGCTTAGTATCCCCATCTGGCATCCAGTACTTATTCCACCAAGCTATAAACTCAATCACACTAATCAGTTGGAGTAGAAGAAAAACCCTGCACATAATTTACTAAACATATTTATGTATGTAAAACAACTTTACAAGTAAAAGGTGAATGATCCAGAATATTGTAATAGCAGGGATCTAAAAGGTTAAAAAAAAAAATTCACATGTTTTTGTACTTGCTTAAACTGAAGCACGTAAAAGTATAATGATAAAAAATAATGAGATTTGGTAAAGCTTGCCGATACATTGAGATTAAATTTTACAGTCTTTCACTGCTATCGTTTGAAATAATTAAAAATTACCGTATATGGATCACACTATCTACCGAGTGGCATTTGTGAATCACATAATGAATAGCTAACTGTCAAATGACCATCTCAACCAAAACTTTAAGGTGATGGTTGTAGTCTCAAGATCGATTTTATAACATGCCCCCTCACACGAATGCCCTTTGGGCTTGAAGTGTGGATGCAACTACAGGCCTCCTCATACCCGGTGCTTAGATATTCCACTTGAAAGGGAGGGGTGGTGAGATTCGAACCAGTGACTTTTTGGTCATTCTGGCTCTGATACCATGTCAAGGAACCAACTCAACCAAAACCATTAGGTTTTGGTTGGAATCCCAAGATCGTTTATATACTCTAACAAAAATATGTAAGGCAGAAAGATTCTTCCTTACCCTTAATTCTACGTGTCAAAGATTGAGCAAACATAAGGTTATCACTTAACTGTACGAGAGTATAAGATATCTATCTTTCTTTTTTATTCACCATTTGTCTTTTTAAATTTGGACGACAAATTAAAATTCAATTTAGTTTGATTTGATAAAACTATATATAGGCAAAAAGATTCTTGTATTTCTTACCCTTGTAAGTAATTCCATAAGCAAGGACAAGTTTATCATTTGACTGTACATGAGACTTGAATCTTGAATGTGAACAATATTCTGAAACTTTAGTAGCTGTCGGACGATGATGCAACATTATTGAGTACATGAGACTTTGAATATTTGTAGAGGAGGTCACAAATTCAACATTTCGTTTTTTAAATTCGGATGACAATTGAAATTCGATTCAATTTAATTAATGTAATTTGTTATAAATGCAGAAGCAGCAAGATTCTCCGTTGTCAATTTTGATCATATTGATTACAAGAAGCTAATTAAGGCAAAAACAGAATAATAAAGAGTTATACAGAAACGTCACATGCTTTGGTATTAGTGACAGTAATTTTTCGGAAAAAAAAATTGTTTTAATTCTATTGACACAAATTCTCACGTGAGACGGTCTCACAATAACCTTATTGTGAGACCTCTCACATGAATAGGGTGGTTACTTTCCTTTTTCCTAAATTTTGTTTGTTAAATGGTAGGTCTCACCGTCTCACAGGAGACCTACCCATTTATTGATCATATTATGCTGTTTTTATTTTTTTTGTTGATATCGTATAACTTTCAATTAAAATATTATTTTTTTTGCTAAACCTTCTTAGTACAAAATAAGTCTTGATTTATTTTGTAGCACAAGATGACAAGATGTCTCTTTCCGTCCTGATCAATTATTGTCTATTAATTTTTTTTATGCAAACGTTATTTTTTTGAAAGAAAGATCAATTCATTAATATTAACAATAATTATAGTAATAGCAAAGGACAACATAAATAACAGAATACAAATTTGTAAAAATCAAACAAGATAAACGCTTTTTAAAACAAAGAACATTATTCGATATATATATATAACCGCTTATGCATACCCTCTATGTAATCTCGCTGTTTCTACTTACAACCATATGTGAGGGGGTCTATGGATCTATTATAGTTTTGAAAGAGATGAAATTTGTTTGATCCAACAAATTGTATCCATTTATTCAGCCACCGTTGCATCACCATATGAATCTATGTAAACGTTATTTAA